>JAIPMN010003606.1:8464-23618 GCA_020650975.1 Apostichopus californicus | reverse complement strand
ACAAGGTGTATTACGATTGTATACATTAACTCTCCAGATGTTTTGCATCACTGGTGAATTACTTATGGAGAAGAGAGCAACAAACAGAGTACCATCATTATCCATAAATTGCTCATTTTGTCCAAAACAGATGACGTTCGTGACGGAGGATGGTCTAGATCATGATAACCATTCTGATGGCAGTATACAGACACATGCAGAAGAATTACAGAAACAAGTGAGTATGATTAACATAGGTGGTATACAGACACATGCAGAAGAATTACAGAAACAAGTGAGTATGATTAACATAGGTAGTATACAGACACATGCAGAAGAATTACAGAAACAAGTGAGTATGATTAACATAGGTAGTATAAAGACACATGCAGAAGAATTACAGAAACAAGTGAGTATGATTAACATAGGTAGTATACAGACACATGCAGAAGAATTACAGAAACAAGTGAGTATGATTAACATAGGTGGTATACAGACACATGCAGAAGAATTACAGAAACAAGTGAGTATGATTAACAAAGGTAGTATACAGACACATGCAGCAGAATTACAGAAACAAGTGAGTATGATTAACATAGGTAGTATACAGACACATGCAGAAGAATTACAGAAACAAGTGAGTATGATTAACAAAGGTAGTATACAGACACATGCAGAAGAATTACAGAAACAAGTGAGTATGATTAACATAGGTAGTATACAGACACATGCAGAAGAATTACAGAAACAAGTGAGTATGATTAACATAGGTAGTATACAGACACATGCAGCAGAATTACAGAAACAAGTGAGTATGATTAATATAGGTAGTATACAGACACATGCAGAAGAATTACAGAAACAAGTGAGTATGATTAACATAGGTAGTATACAGACACATGCAGAAGAATTACATAAAACAAGTGAGTATGATTAACATAGCCTGGATCATGTGATTGTAAATGCTTTGTAGTATTGGCCTATACCTGTTTATAAATCTACGATGTTGACAATTATTGCATTTACTCACTTCCCACATTCACATTAAAAAAAAACTCTAGTTGTGACATGAAGTTTGCCAAAGTGTCAAGGCTTGAAAAATATAATTGGATTGGATAACTCCTGGCTTCATACTAAGTTCTCTGTGTATGCATTTGTGTACATACTGCACATTTTATACAGTACTGAGTAAATTGTACAATAGTAATGTGATGTGGCCACAGAGTGGTAGTGCAATTTGGCTATGTTTAAATGGCAAATCAATGTGAAATTAGTTTTTATACAGTTTATACTGTTCACCACAAATTGCTGGAAATTGCTGATATTTAAGTTGACAGGACTAATTGGCCATTTAACTAATACTTAATTTCTGTACACACATATTACAGTATCTGATCCATTCATTTAATGTGTATGCAACATTAAAGGGTGGAAACAATATGATGCTACCATGGGAAGCTTGCATGCTTATAATCTTGCAGAACATGCCAATCGCTAATGATCTAGCCAACTGGCACAAGTATCGTGGCAACATATTGCCAGCTAATGCTATCTAATGTTCTCCTTTACATAATTTGCAAGGTAATAATTCTGTAAGAGGTAGTCATTACAAGAAGTTGCACTTAGACACTTTTAACCTTGAACAAACAATATTAGCTATTATTGCCAAGAGATAAAAAAAAAAACACTGCATCCTAACAGCATCGCTATTATCAGTGAAAATTAAGTTAAATAGCTAATGTAGGAATATTTCCTTTGAAACCATTTGATACCATAGGCACTGTACATGGCAAAGACTTATGTATCATATTGTTAACATAAATCAATAACATGGAAAAGGTAAAAAATAGGTTGAAAAATTGCATTCAAATATAAGCTGATTTAAAAGTCATAATGATTCTTTATGCTCAACAATATATAGTTTAACAACTTTCTCTTGATATCATTCTTTGACAAATTTACTGGTGAATATGTTCAATTGTAACATCGACAATGGTTTCATTCAGACCTTTTGTTGTATCTCTGAAAAGGAAAACTTTGAAAGGGGGAAAAAATTCTCATGGACGTGTGCATTTTGTAAAGGCAAGCATGTAAATTGATGCTAATCTCATTCCCTGAAGCTGTAAGGACAGATTTCAACAAGGTCAGTAGTCCTTGCAGCTGCTAGATTTTAAGCAAACACATATCCAATCATTCATTGCCGTGCCATTTCCAGGTGCACGACAAAGGTATCCAATTCCTGGATCGAGGTGCCCAATCATCTTCTCCATAGCTTTCTCTCTCTTTATGTTGCGGTGGTATATATCATACGCGCAGCACTGCAACAACTCACTTAATAACCGTGTAATGTGGACAGCATGGTAATCATAGCAACGCATAGCAGTCCTCATCAATTTTACATTGTGTGTTTCATACGTGTTTGAAGTAAAGATAGTAGGCAAACACGCTTCAGCAGAAGGCATCATTGGCATATTGGCAAGTTGAGGGTGAAATGTAATTAGGCACGTACAGAATAATCCGCTGATTCAGTGTTCCGTGATGATACTTGCCTCTCTTTTTTTTATCTTTTCTTTCTTTTTTTCGTGTGTATGTGTTGTGATTTTGAGAAGGTTGCGAGAGAAAATTACTGTCAATTATGTAAGATAAAATCTAGGTTTTGAAGACTTCTTGGAAAGAGAAATGTTTGAATCACCATCAAAGTTAGGTAGGAAATTAAGATGTCGAAACACAAGTCACTAAAATCTGTGTCTTTTGCAAACAGAGAGCCTAATTGTCTCTTTTGAATGAGTTTGGTAGATGCCTTTCTTCCCCAGTATGTTCCAGTCTAGGGCTAGGGTGATAACATCCTCTTTGCTATCCAGAACAGGTCTGTAGGATAAACTATCAAAGTTTGTTTCTAAATCCTCTTAATATCCTAGTTTTCAGGTTTAGACTACTTCTCTAATGTTTAATTTAACTGTTAAAAAATCATTCTCCAAATGATAAAACTTTAAGCATAGCTGGCTGGTCAAAAACCCTTACAACCATGCTGAAAATAATGATGAACACTGCCGAAGATAGATCTAAAAACCAACATATGGTAAAAGCATCTTCATCGCACTCAGTATTATTAGGTATAGCGGAGAGTGGAATTTTGTTAAACTTCTCCAGTACACAGCCGGCCATAAATGTATTTGATTGGCTGCTAGGAATGTCAACAAACTTTCTGACCTACCAGTTTGAGTTCAAAGACAACTTATGTCTGACCAATTTAATGAGTGAGGATTATAAATGTGCATGATTTTCCTGTACTTGGCGACCACCAAAGACCTGACTTAACAAGGACACTGCGAAGAAGTGTAATAGTTTGGCAGTAGTAGCTTCTCAAATAGGATGTCATGGTATTAGTTTGTTTCATTTTCCAAGCTAATTTATGATCATTATGGGTTAGTTTACTACATATATGATGCACACTAGCTTGCTATTATGTGCATTGGTATGTACTTCACAACTACATTTGTGTTGCTAAGACTTGTGTGAAAAATATAGCAACAAAGTATAAATCAATTTCACAGCAGAACATCAATGGAATGCTTTAGTTGTATACATATAGCTATAAAGGTATAGTTTATATACCTAAGGTGTATATAGGTATATATAGGTATGTATATATATATATATATACCAAAGGTATATATACATAGGTATATATACCTACGGTGTATATAGGTATATATTGCTATAGCACCTTTATTATCCAGTATTATCCACATCTAGCTATATCAGTGAGGTGAAGGTGGTACCCAACATATACTAGCATATAGCACCTCAAAGTAACATGAGCATTTTTATTCACCACATATAGCTGGTATTACTCAGTTTGAACATGTTTCACATGTCTCTCTCAATACAGATTATAAATGTTCCAAAAATTCAAAGCGTTGCGTAGCAACTATGCTACGATCTCATAAATTACCAGCTAATGAGAATTTAGGCAATAACTTGAAAGCCATGCAACATGTTTGAAGCTAAACTAATGGCAGTTATTGAATATTCATGAAATGTTTATTGAATGGTCTCCTATTGAACCACACCCTTGTTTGGAAAGATGCATAAGAAATGTTCCGCTTTGTGAAGGATATGTGCATGAAGTATGCTTTTTGTTCATGGAAATGTACTTTCTGTGAGATATTTCCATATATAATCATGAATGCCTATGAACTGAGATGATTAAGGTGGATTGGTGTCTTTTTCCCTTCTGCTTTGAATGAGTGATGATTAAAGTAGGAAACTAAAGATTGATAATTTGGTAGATTATAAGAAATTGTGATTCTTGAGGCCCCCTTGTTTGAATCGTGTCTGTTTGATCAATTATCATCTTTACTCTGTCAAAATTTGTGTATAACCACCCTGTCAGTGTTTGTTTCAGGTTTTACTTAAATTTGGTTACTTTTCGTTTATAGTCAGCCTCATATTTCTTACTCTATTTCATCAACAACTATGACATATAAATTTACCTCATATTGCCTGGATTGTCGACTAGGAAGTTACCAAAGAAGGAAAAGAAGAATATATAAGGGAGGAATAAAAGAAAAGCTGCTTTTGTAGAGTGGGAACTTGATACTTAAATAAATGCCAGCAAAGAGAGTCCTTCGTGAATTTTTTCAAGTGTTGCCAATCTGTAAAAATTTGCTTTTTTTCCGGGCAATCAATCTATATTGGTCAAATAATCTGTGCAGCACTGTGGGCAAGGTTGTCTGGGTTGGATGTTTCTGTAAAACACACATATATGACAGTAGGTTTAACTTCGTTCACTCTAGAGTGAAATAATTCAACCTTGACATTCAACGCAAAAAAGAGAGGCAAAATAAATTTTGGGACAAGCCAAAGTAGACCTTTGCTTGATAAAACATCATAGAATTATTGGGGAAGGTGATCGTAGTAATCAGATCTTCAGGATTAAAAATGGATGAGGAAGTTAGGAATAGACTTAGCTCTAGGTTCAACCTGCAGAAGGATTGATAAATCAAATATTATCCTTTCAGGGTATATTTTAACAGGTTAGGAGGTTACTTTCCTTGTTTGCCAGTCATATGAGTTTGTTCAGAAGTCACAAGGACTTTTATAGAAAGTCTGCAAATTCTACCAACTAAACAGGTAGCTCTGAGGAGTCTGGTCTTAGTCTCTTAGCATGTATGTTATCAAATTTGCATATCAAAGAGAACCTATTATTTCTTGATGGTAGAGGATAGGGCAGAAGAGTGAGATTTATCTGCAGAAAAGATTGGAAGTAAATTCCCCCGTGAAAACACTTGGCAGTGTTTGAATATTCAGAATGTATATTTTACTATGGGTACGTTGGACTGGTAATCTTGAGTCATAACGCGAGGCAAGTTGTTGTTACCTATGTAACTGTTATCGCGCTTGCGTTCAGCTACTAGCTCGCTCGAGCAGAAAACTCCAGTAATTTGTCATACTTGTGACTATGTGTGCATACATAGTTGTTCACCAGTTCCTTGTATATTCATTTACTTTCCTGCATAATTCACTTTCACAACTGTATACCACATTTACCACTTTTTATCAGAAGATAAGTTTGTGGAATGAGTTTTCTGTATGATGTAGATCGTGTCATGCGGACGACCCAGAGAGCTGGTCATGACATAGATTGTGTCATGCGGCCGACCCAGAGAGCTGGTCATGACATAGATTGTGTCATGTGGCCGACCCAGAGAGCTGGTCATGACATAGATCGTGTCATGCGGCTGACCCAGAGAGCTGGTCATGACATAGATAGTGTCATGCGGCCGACCCAGAGAGCTGGTCATGACGTAGATAGTTTCAAGGGGCCGACCCAGAGAGCTGGTCATGACGTAGATAGTTTCAAGGGGCTGACCTAGAGAGCTAGTCATGACATAGATAGTGTCATGCGGCCGCCCAGAGAGCTAGTCATGACATAGATCGTGTCATGTGGCCAACCCAGAGAGCTGGTCATCTTTGGCTAGCAGGTGTTTATACATTTTGATGAGGTTTAGATTGTCAGACTGGCTTGAGCATCTCGCGCCTGCCAGACGAATGAACCATATGTCTAACAAGAGTTCTTAAATGAACAACAAATTGGTCAGCTATTGACTTTGGTCATGTGTGTATTTGACATGTCACGTTAGCTTTCTCTCAATGCAAGGGGGATCAGGATGTTGTGTTCCCTTGGGGAGGTTATGAAGCTAACCCGGGATGCATAAATGGGTGGTGAAACAATGTCGAATGAAAGAGCATTTTGAAAGCGAGAAAAGGACACATTTACAAATAAAGTGGCAAGTGATAGTTCTACCACAGACACATACTCCCGCAGATCTGTTTTATTGGAAGTGACAGTTAACTGCAAGTACACCAGAGATCTGAGATTCCCCTGAGCTTCACACCACAATCTTTGTCACCTCCAGTGGATCAGCATGCTCCCAGAAAGGGAGGTCATGATCACAGGGTCATATCTTGAGTGCAAGAGCTTTATCACTACACAGGTGATAGCCCGTTGTGGTATCAGATGCCCCGGTGCATTCACCAAAGTGAGCATGGCTTCTGTTCATTTTATAAAAACTGTTTGGAGATTCACTTTAAAACATCTTTCACATACCACTGAAGTCTATAATCAGATATGATATTTTCGTTGCCCCCCCTTTTTTGGGGGGTCTTTATGTTGTATAATGCCTCTCGTTACCTTGATAAGACACCTACGGTGACAATTACCTGGGAATCTGAAGAATTTATCTCTTTTTCTTAAACTTGCTGATTTTGATTTATCATTTGAAATTGAGAATATTTGATCACCTTCCAACAAATCTGCATTCAGATGAATAGTGGGAGAGATTCAACAGAGATAACAATCAATGAAAAAGTAAAGAGTAGAGTTCCAGTCATATTGAGTCATGGAGTAATATACTGTTCCTTAGATCTAATAAATAAAAGAACACCCTTTTATGTAAAACATGGCATTTAGCAGGAAATTCCTGTTTATTGAAAAAGAAAATTATTACAACAAACAATTTGTAAAGGTGGTGTAAAATTGTTAATATAATTTCATCCAAACATTTTCCCAGTGTCAGTGATATTTGACATTTTGGCAAATGTAGCATTTTCAGAGAATTTCATGCAAACCTATCTATTGTCTTTGAAAGTAGACCAACGGACAGGCCATACCTTTTCAACCAAAACTGTCGTTGATTGTATTCCCCTCTGACAGGTTTTTCATTTTTATCAAATTCGAACTGCTCAACAACCACTGAGCTGAATATTTCAAATAGATTTTTATTTAGTGTATTGATGGATCAATTCAGAAATAAAATAATTCAGATTTGTTGAAGAGAAGCCTTTTCCTGTGGTAAAATTGACTGATTCTAAAACTTTGTGAAATATTTCCTAGTTAACGTAATCAAATATTCATCTAGAAATATCATGCTTTATTATGCTATTTTTTCTTCAAAATTGGCCAGATATTTAAACTATGCATCCAGATGACAAATTTCATATCCAAGTTATGAAAGTTTTTAAAAGTTGGTCTAGTTTTAAAATATGTATCCAGATGGCATACTTCATTTTCCAGTATATATTGTTATAAAAGTATTTTAATATTCAGAGTTTACAAATGTTTCTAACAAAGAGATCAGAACCAAATGAGGAAATTCAGAAAGGAACGTAAACGTAGATTTTCATGAAAGGTATAAAATTAAATGTACATTTCCAAACCTTCAAATTTGCAAACTTAGCGAAGTACAAATTATCAGTATTATGAAAGGGATCAGCAAGCTTAGCAGAATATTCACCCCAATAACATCACATACCACCCATTAAGTACTTTTTCAAGTGAATCAATGCTCTTTAAATGGCAAATATTAGACCATAGATTTGAATGTATTAGAAGAAGATGCTAAAACAAAGAGGTTTCATAGATGCAAATGTTAGACCATAGATTTGTATGTATTAGAAGAAGATGTTACAAAAAAGAGGTTTCATGGAGGCAAACAATAGACCATAGATTTGTATGTATTAGAAGAAGATGTTACAAAAAAGAGGTTTCATGGAGGCAAACATTAGATCATAGATTTGTATGTATTAGAAGAAGATGTTAAAACAAAGAGGTTTCATAGCAGCAAAAATTAGAAATAGATTTGTATGTACTAGAAAAAGATGCTAAAACAAAGAGGTTTCATAGCGGCAAATATTAGACCATAGATTTTTGGTTCCTTGCTTTTTGCAAAGCAAGGAACCTATGCATTCAACTTGGCGTGCGTGTGTGTGTGTGTGTATGTGACGCCTGGCTTGTGTACACGATATCTCAATAAGGAAATGATGTATCATGATCAAACTTGGTGGGTGGATAGCACATAGTAAGAGGAAGATCCCTATTGTTTTTGGTGCCCACAAAGGTCACCAAAGGTCAGTTATGGTCCAAAAACCCAAAATATTAAAACTGCAATAACTCACAGTGCCAATGTGCGACAAGGTTGATATTTTGGGACAAGTTGTGAACTGGTTAGGGGAACATTTTGAAACTTAACGGTTATGTGATCTGAGGTCACCAAAGGTCAATTAATGTTAAAAAACTAGTATTTTTGCGATAACTTGAGAACGAATTGTCCGTTAGGGTTGGGAGTTGCTTCAATGTAATCCAATTGTCGACCCGCATCTGGGTGACCCTTGACCTCAATTTGACCTCTGGTGACCTTTAAGTGTTTTGGGGATTTTTACAGTTTCGATGCTATTTTCAGATGTCAAAGGTACCTTCCGATCATAAATATTGATAGGTTGAACCCTCTGTGACCTTTGTGTGCGAAGTTATATGGGGTCAAAGTTTTCGGACGGAGTTAGGATGGCTGTACAGACTTGTCGTGTTGATTTTTGGAATCAGGAGATCAAACTACATCTGAAACCCAGGTCAAAAGGTCAAAGGTCACATTAGAAAAAATGTGCTTATTTTGGGAGAAAACGGGCGAAAAAGAAAATGTTTGGTTTTGATGCTAGATTTGGATATCAAAGGTACCTTCCAATCAAAAATGTCAATGGGTTGACACCCGGGTGACCTTTGTGTGTAAAGTTATACGAGGTCAAAGTAAATTTTCAGACATTTAATGCAATAACTCCCAGTGCCAAGGTGTGACACAGTTGATATTTTGGGACAAGTTGCGAATGGTATAGAGAAATATTTTCAAACTTAACGGTCATGTGATCCGAGGTCACCAAAGGTCAATTAATGTTGAAAAACTAGTATTTTGGGGGAGTAAATGGGCAAAGAAAAAAATGTTTGAATTTTTATAGTTTGATGCTATATTCACGTCTCACCAATCAAAAATGTCAATGGGTTGACCCCAGGTGACCTTTGTGTGTGAAGTTATATGAGGTCAAAGTTAATTTTCAGACATTTAATGCAATAACTCCCAGTACCAAGGTGTGACACGATTGATATTGTGGGACAACTTGCAAATGGTATAGGGGAATATTTTCAAACTTAACGGTCATGTGATCCAAGACCACCAAAGGTCAATTAATGTTAAAAAAATAGTATTTTGGGGGAGAAAATGGGCAAAGAAAAAATATTTGAATTTTTACAGTTTTGATGCTCTATTTAGGTCTCATCGATCAAAAATGTCAATTGGTTGACCCGTGGGTGACCTTTGTGTGTGAAGTTATACAAGGTCAAAGTTCATTTTTAGACATTTAATGCAATTAACTCCCAGTGCCAAGGTCTGACACAATTGATATTTTGGGACAAGTTGTGAATGGGGTGGTGGAACATTTTCAAACTTAACGGTCATGTGATCTGAGATCACCAATGTTATCATATCTGATGACCCGCTTGTAGGTGACCTTATATTTCTTACATTTTCGACGCCATATTCAGATCTCAAAAGTGCCTCCAATCAAAAATCCGATCACAATTTGTGATCACAAAAGTGTTGGCTATAGTGTTGGTTACTTTATGGGTACATGTAGGACCACAATTACTTGGACTATTTGAGCCCGATCTTGCTATGATAATATTATGTGTATTGTCATATACTGTACCCCTACGCAAGGAACCATAGTGCCCCTGGGCTCTTGTTATGTATTGAAGATGCTAAAACAAAGAGGTTTCATAGCAGCAAATAACAATCACAGTGGTGTAACAATACGTACCAACAGAATTCAATTATTAAATTTACCAATTATTAAAAAATGAATATTTCTTCTTCTGGAGCTGTTCTTCAGCCAGAAGAACTTCATGATCTGATTCAATCCCAGGTCATGCAGGGAATAATCCAGAGAACAGAATTACCTCACACGTCCCTCAAAAAGATTTGAAATCTCTGCTTCTGGGATGGTGTCATATCCTTGATTGGGTGAATCGGTTCAAATTTTCTCTGGTGACTTGATTTGACCATTGAGGCTTCAAATGTAGGCCAGGTTAATAATTATACAAGGATGAGCATATAGTACTTTACTGAGTAGGTGAGTTGCACCACATATAAAAGTACAGCCTAAGCGGGCGAGCAAACCCTTGTTCATCTTGACTACTCGACTCGTTAATGGATCCCTCTTCCCAAGGGGCTCCTTACGCATGTTTTAGAGCCAAGATAAGATCATGCTTAGTATGAGATTCTGTTGGAGACATGCTTCATTTAATTGTTCGGTACAACCAGCCCTGGCAGGCTCGTTGTCGGCGGCGACGACGACATCGGCTGCGAGAGGGATTTCTCCGCATCAGTCATTCTTCCCTTGGCAAATCCTGATTTCTCGGTAGACTGATGTCTCAGTGAAGCCACTCTGCTAAAGACACTGAACTATTTGATAGCAATATCTTGAAATATGATTGTATGCATGCTTGGTCTTAAAGGTAAAGTTCATTGTAATTTGTTATCATGGGAGGGCAAGTAGTTTGCATGATTTTGTGTCCATATAGAAGACATTTTGGGGTTGAATTTGTAGATGATATGAGAAACTTTAAATGAATAGCTGGAGGCAAGAAAAATTCTACGTTTTTGGCTCATACTATAGTATTTTAGTACACAATCAATAATGAAGTTCCTGTTTAGTCGAAAGAGACAGTATAATTTAGAGAAATTTGATGTCAAAGTTAGCAGATTCTCACTGACCAGAAATGTGAATTTTGGGTAGCAATTCTTCAATTAAAAGTAAATTATGGTTAAAAAAACTGCCTAAACGTCTGGTCATATTTCGTAAGATACGATGCTATTATAGGTCAGTATACATACTGTGCCGTATGATATCAAGGTTTTGCCGCAATTGAAATGCCTACCTAGTGAAATATGTCGACATCTAGGGTATTTCTTCATTGGATGTTGCAATTAATCGTGTTTGCAGTTAGTTTCCAGTCAGTGGATGCAATATTAATCGAATCCACAAAATTTAAAGCTTTGGGTATGTCTCAGTCTCTCTGCCATGATGTAAGGCTTTCAGAAAGTCACAACAAAAGCAGATACACAAGCGAAGGGAACACCACGAAAAAAAAAGCCCCAGATAGATTCCATATTCCATATACAAGTTTCAAAAGTTAAAAATTCGCAAACTTTTACCGTCTCAGTACAATAAATACATGCCTACTATACATATCGTCCGTAGGTGTTAGTGTGCATCACTAAGTAAGCTCTGTGCATAGTGTCTTGTTGTTGGTTCTGCTAAAGATAACTAAGTAACACAGGGCCTATTGTACAGTGTACTCTTTTGTAATATATATCTTTTTTTCCTGCACCTATGGGTTAAATCATAGCTGAAGATAAAACAAAAGAATATATGGTCCATGTCTGAATTTGATAACATCAACAAAAATTGTGACTCAAAAGAGAATAACTTGCATGCATTGACTTCATATACTCTCGAACATGGTTTCCCCAAACTTTTGTTGTGTTTTATCTGGCAGCTCTCATTTTCATAACGTTTTAGAGTTGTGATACAAAGGTCCAGTGGTTCTATTGTAGGTGCCATATCATTTGGAGTAAAATGACTGAACAACTGCATCAGAGATATATATCTTTCAGTAGCTGTTTGGGTACCAAGTACTCTAGCAGGCTGAAAAGAAGTTATACCAGCACCATGCGCAGAATATTTAATTTTCAACCTAAATAGAATTACAAGTATAGGCAAATCAAATTGTGACACACAAACGTAGAAAACAGAAATGCGAGAGAGGGTGAACAAGTCAGACAGAATGAAGGGCACAGGATTTAAAAATGGTTACTATAAATCACATTTATGGGATTTTTTGTTGCTGTTGCATGAAGAAATATCACGATTTACAGGACTTAATTTAACATTGGTCGAGAGGGAAGAGACTTTCTGACTGTTGGACCGACCAGTGTAACAATATTTTCTGAAAGAAAGAATATGATTTCCAAAACTTCTGATCAAAATTTAATATTTGTTTTAATTCTTATTATTTTACAGGACATGTGCCATGATCACCTTCACTTTGCTTGCTGTTCACCTGTCATGCTTCTCAAGGAAAAGGTAAATGCAAATCAAGGATCTGATATAATCCATCATCTTTTTCACTTTTTACTGTGTATAGTACTCTAAAGCTCTATATACTTACTATACCCTTGTGTCCATCTCCAAACTTGTAATATCAGATGGATTGAACATTATTTAAGCTTCATATTTCAGTTTGGATAATAAGTAAAAGAAGTTTAATTACAAAAGAAAGTCATACTGGGAATGTCATAAACACAAGAAAAAAAAGAGGGGCCTTTGCCGAAAATAAACAACTTTCAGAGTGCATGATGGCTGACTTTGTACTTAGTGTATGGAATTGTCTTAGTGAGTGCAAGAACCCTAAATTGCAATTGGTGGAGATCAAAGGTCATTTCATTAAATGAGGTCAAATGTCAACAGGTCAAGGGGGATTGAACTCTGAATACCTTCTAAACAACTTAATTCAATGTTGAATCTTCAATGACCTTCCTACTTTGTATACATGTTCACCAAAGAGAGTAACAAGTACCATGTTGTGTATTATGGTAGTCAACAGAGATCAACAGAGCACAAAATATGCAACCTTGGAAAGCACAAAAACTCCAAAATATATACTTGAATGAACTATATATACTTGGTATAGAGATCCACATTAGTGAGTGCAAGAATTGTTCTCATTTTTATGGAGGTCATAGGTCAAATAAGGTCAATAGAGATGGTCAAATTAGGAAAATCTTGTAAACAGTATATCTTCAGAAGTAATGTTGGTCAGAACTCATGCTTGACATGTGGCTCCCCCCCCTTGATGTGTAGAATAATATTGGTGTTGGTGGAGGTCAAAGGTTATTTACATTTTCATCCTCCTAGGTCAGTAATTATGTATAAAAATGTACTTAGACAGTATTGTCAGGAATACTGCTATGGATAGAGAGCTAATTGTGAATGTTGATACAGTGGGAGCTGGAGTTCAAAGGTCAAGTCAATGTAGAAAATGGCCAAGAAAGAACTCCCTTAATAAGTCAGCTTCTCAAGAACCAAAAAAATTGCAAAGTCCCAAACTTAAAGCTGTTTAGTTTTTGGAGTTTGGTTACCAACTTCTGGCAGTCAAACCAACTAAGCCAAGTTTTATTGAAACCTCTTTTCTTCTTTATGGTTATATATTATTTTATAATGGCCAAGAAACAATTGGGATTGTTGAGCTCACTCTGATTCCAGTTCTGACTTCCAAACTTCCAGAAGAGACAGAACCCTGCATGTTCAAATTTTGAAAGGAATCACAAAGCCTTTGTGCTTTCTGGTTCAACTATTCATAGTCTGTGTCACATCCATGACACAGCAGTGTGCTGGTTTGCCTGCTGATTTACTTTTATAATGTAACTGCAGTTAATTAAGAATGTATCCAACAGTTACTTGCATGTACTAAACTGCTGTCTGTCAAGGAAATCTAATAATTCATTTAATATGTATGTGCTAAGTTACATTCAGATGTGGATAAAACAACAGCCGGTGGAAGGGAGGAGCAGGGGGGTGGGGGAGGGGTGGCAGATCCTGGGTCAGAGGGATTAAAATATAGCAATTGCAATCATTGTTTTCCCCCGTGAAGCATCCTACCATTTTACTTATGTTGTAAGATATCTGTTCATATTTATTGCTGACATTTTCACTCCATCACCAACCAGTTGACATGAAAGGAATGTGATATTCAAGCACTGATAAAAGTGAAAGTGTATTAATGTAGCAAAATAATAAAATGCATTTCACCCCTCTGCGTCACCAATGCCCTTTGAATTAAGACCTCCCCTATGTATGACATCAGAAGTTAGTAAGAAAGAATGTTACTGTGTACATGATATGGGTATACCTCAAATGGTTTTCTGATGAATTCCAACAACTTAATACCAGATTTAGACTAAATTACAGGGAGTCCTTTCTACCAGTAACCAGGCTTGATTAGGATAATTTGCACCGACTCTGTGATGTCAGATGAAATTCGGCAAAAGTACCCGCCAAAATTAAGTGGTAAATTCACAGGGAAAACACATTTGTAGGTCGTCGTTAAAGATGGAGCCCAGCATGTTGTCTGAGAGCTTGGTCAAAGGCTTTTGTAAATTTAGTTTGTAATCAAATTTTGTTGCTATTGTGATTGCTTTGCTGTATTAATTGCTTCTGACTGAGAAACTGTTTGTCTAAATAGGGCATAATCAGAATTAAGTGGGTTTTGTATTTCTTCAAGCTGTAGTTTCATCAAATAGGTCTGTCTGTTTCAGCATGTGTGGATGAATCCTGTTAAATGTCAGTCACTTTTTGGTCTTCAGATATATACTGTATGTGTCTGTGAAGAGGTTATAAGATGATGTAGTTTTGGTTAAACTTGTCATCGTAACCTAAAACTGGTCAATATTAAATCTAAGTCTTGTGAATTGATTGGATTTGAAGAAAGCTGAAGGAGAGGTTATAGAAATAGTTTGACCTCTTTCTTGGTTTTACTTCATTGTTAATCTTGGTTCAACCAATTTGATATAAGCTTTATTGTTGCTCAAATGTTACATAGATCTATCTAATGTTATTTTTATATATCTTTATAGCCTACAGTATATATATACACATATATGTATATTTTATATGCATATGGTCAATTCCATGATAAGGTCAACATCATACCAAAAAATTTAAAATCATTGTACATTAAAATTGTATAAGTTTCCAATAAATAGAATACTTGTAGTTACTAAAA
>JAIPMN010003604.1:0-14209 GCA_020650975.1 Apostichopus californicus | reverse complement strand
CCCCTCCCCCATTTCAGTCACCACTTCCAGATCCGTCGGCAAATCAAATTCTCCACACCCCCCCAACAAAAACCCCTTCGCTACGCCCCTGCCCCTATCCTGCTCCCTTGCTACTCCACCTATGGTATATCAGTTTTATCAGTCACACAGTATTACAGATCTAGCAGGGAAACATTCGCTGCAAGAGAACAGATAAGATGGAAGCTGACCTCTTTCACAGATTATTTTAAAAACAAACCTATATCTCTGTGAGTGTAATTCTGAACAACTCGATCCACCTTCTGATTGAGGTTGGCTTTATATGGCTGGCTTTTTCTCAGATTTTGTGTTTATGTCACCTCTGACATATTGGTAAGTTATTTCCATGCTTTTTATGAAAGTTTTAGTACCGAATGCGTTTCGGGGAAAGGGCAGGTGAGTATCACGGTGGGGAGCCCGTGGGGAAGGCGTAAGTTGCGTATTCCAAAAGGCGTCTGCTACCCATTTGACGTGTAGCCAACGAGTTTAAGAAATCTGGAGGATTCATGTCAATTGGGCGCGCGCGTACCATGCATGGAGGGTCATGTGATGTGTTCCAGGGTGGTACCAAACTGATATTTCTCTGTAGCAGTTCGAGAATAGTGTTAGTGACTTCGTGAAAGATTTGCACCAAGACGGATCGGACATGGGAACTAACGGCGTAAGAAGGTAACTGGTACTTCAGGCCTACGAAATAGTGCTAATATGCTAACGTTAGACATGCTGGCACAGAACAAGTACAGATACATTGGGCTTGCAGCGGGAAATGTCGATGTCTGAATTGTACAGTAGTTTTGTGTAGTTCTTATAGTAGTTCCACGGTTGTCAAGGGTGAGCGTTTGGTGCTGTGAGGAAATGTTTAGTTCAGTGCTACCACGGAATTCTCCATGGAACAGAGCCTTATGCTGCTCGACGGGAATATAGCTATCACGTTAGGCTACAGGCACGGTTATTGCTAGGTAACGGGTGTCGTCTGCTGCTCTAAGCACGCATACACATTTACGTACTAGTTGGGTGAAATCATCATGCGTAATGGGGAGAGTAATATATTAGTACCACCCTGGAACACATCACATGACCCTCCATGCATGGTACGCGCGTACGCGTGTATTTACTGTGTGATAGTCCCTCCAGATTTCTTAAACTCGTTGCATGTAGCAGACGGCGCAAAGACCTCTCGCTGTGCACTTGACAGTACAGCAACTTTACGGTGTAGGAATCACCGACGGCGACACGTTCCATTCATATCACATCGAATCCTGTACTATAATAATAATACAATATTCACAGGATAATGCATATTGGCTGACATTGCTATAGTGTATAACGTATGTGAATAGCGTTTGGGATCTCTGTTCCAAGAAATGTCCGTCAGTTCAAGCAGCGAAAGCCTTATTTTACCGGACTGGTACAAAAGCAAGGATGGAAAGCAGTACATCAATGCTATCTTCAAAGGAGGGAAGCGTAAAGTTTTCGGTGTGTGACATAGTAATATGATTTTTTTTCCCGTGAAGGACAGTTAATGTAGCAGTTGTGCGAAAACTAGGCTAGCCCAGGGCCCTTATTGTATAACTCTTTAGGCCTAAGTCTACGATGATGTTGCTACAGTGGAATGAAACAAAGTAACACATTATTAAAAATATATAGTTTTTGCTCACATAATCTCCCAGCTTTGATAATAATTTTAGAAATTAAGGTGTCAAGATTATGGATAATCCATCTCCCCATGCTTCCAGCATACATCTGTCAAAAGTGTTCATTATTTACACGAACAGACATTCCATCAACAAATGCAAGTTCCAATCCACAAACAGCAGGCCTATATAGGCAATCAGCTATCTTCAGGCCTATATAATAGAACATCAATGAACTGCTACTATTTTATCACATAGGGGTCTACAACCCACATGCATGGTCTTCAAAATTGATCTGCTTCATTGATATAGCTTTGCTGAGTGCCACTTTAAATTGCCACTACTGGAAAACTTCATCAGCAACAGTAAACAAGACACCTATTGCTTAAAATAAAATAATAATGAAATATGAAAAAGGCTCATGCATGCCATGTAAAGAAAATGTTCTGATACAAATATAAAACTTATATACATTTCAAAAATTGATATCAATGCCTTAGTGTTTGCTTGCATATTTCTTCCCAGTTTGCTGATCTGAAGTTTCAACTGTGGCCTAACTTAATCCAAATCATTCTTGATGCCTGTCATTATAATTAATATGTAAGAGTTTCTCACAACATATATCAAGCCTAGGCCTCTCTGCTCCCAAAGGAACAGACAAGACCTGAAGCTATTTTTTCAAGTAATTAAATGTAATGAGCTAATCCATTCATCTCAATGTTTTATAATTTACACATGGATGTAGCTCATACTGTTATCACATTCCTCTTGTAGGATTCTTGGAGAGGCCAGCCTTACCTCCCCAGATTACACCTGAAATGTGGAACTTCAAGGCCAGACTGGTTGGCAAATCAGGGGTTGGTAAGACCAGTACAGTAGCAAAGTTGACTGGTCAGCCTGCACCAAGATCCCATTGTGAAACACCAGGTATGTACCTGTCTTTGTTTTTAATCAATTTGAGGACATACATAGGGCATAGTTGGACATACAGTAACATGTATTGTAACACTCCACAGTTGTTGAAACAATAAGCAATGGTGTTAACACAGTTTCAGTAATGTGCATCTTAGTATACCAGCTAATATCAGGATAGAATCCTGAAATACTTTGTGCCAGGGGTGCAGGAAAGAGTTTCAGATTGGTGGATCTGAAGCGGTGGGTTGGGAGTCTGTGAACCAATTGACCCATTACTAATACTGAGCTGTGTCTATTTTCTATGTGGATTTATGTGGCACTCGGCTGGGACTGTGATTATTATTTCAACCTGGTTAGCTCTTGCTTGGTTTTTACCTGAAAAAAAATGGTGATTTTCCAGATTTCACATGATCTACAAAGTAACCAAAGCTATCTTCCTTATCTTGGCTAATGAAGCAGTTGCAGCAGGAATAAACTTTCACAAAAAAAGCATTGAGGGATAAGCTATAGAACAGAATTCTAGATTTCCAACATAAAGATGCAGTAGAAATGCGGTAAAAATAAATAAAAAGCTGCAATTCTCTGCAGCTTAATATAGTGTGAGTTATTAGAAACTTGGGTGGTTAAAATGAGCAAAAAGCTACAAAATGAAATAGCAAAGAATTTCAAAAAATTAAACACACATCCAAAAATTACCCCATCCTTGCCCCTAACAATCCAGAAAACGGTGTAAGAGGGGTGGAGGGGGAGGGGGGGGGGGACAAAGGAATACTTCTTTGTCCGGGAATAGATTTATAACATTTATAAATTGAGGGAATAGTGGGACTATAAGCAAAATATTAGCTGAGTATTTGAAAACTCATACGTAGAACAGAGAGTATGTAAATTTTGCATTCTTTTTTACATCTGGGCAGGAATTGTATCATCTGTGGCATACTGGCCAATCAAATTAAATTCTAATGGTAATGTCATCCTCACGAGGCTTCAGTTTTGGGATGCCGGAGATAACGTCGGTAAAAAGTATGACCACATTCATCCTGTAAGTAGAACTTTACTATGAACATTAAATAAATTATAATGAATTATAATAAATTATAAATTATAATTATAAATTAATAAATAATAATGAATTTATAAATTTTTAAGTTTACCACACAATGTCTTGTTGAGTGTCACAATGATTGCTCAGTATAATCATATGATAGGATTAAAGAACTTAAATAAGTCTATCACATATTCAGTTCCAGATTTTTGATGGATCCTCATTTAATGTTCCCATATAAAAAAGCTGAGCGATATTGCATACAGTACAGAACATATTTTATTTGCAGAGATGAAATTTGATTTGATAATAGCTTATTTGGCAAATTATATTTTCATCATGTTAGTAGTAGTATTCTGAAGCTATCATCATTTTCTGGCATGACATTAATTTCCTTGGTGTATATATGTAAACTTTATTTATAGTAATAGATTATTAATAGCAATCTGTCAGTACTGTTTGTTATTCACCTACTGTCTAATAGAACGGTAAGTGCAGTATAATGTCCTCTAATGTCGTGGTGGATAATTGGCTAAGGCGTCGGACTCGTGATCCAAGGATTGCTGGTTCGATTCCTACCTAGTTCACTACGTTGTGTCCTTGGACAAGATGCTTTATCTCAATTGCCTCTCTCCACCCAGGGGTTAAATGGGTACCTGTGAGGTTACTTGTCATTGGGTGCAGTAAATAACTGTAGCCATCTGAAGGGTTTGTCTGGGACAGGTTATCATTGACCAGGGGTAATATAACATTTGTAAAGCACTTTGAGACCTATTGCTGGTAAAAAGCGCTATATGAAAATCTGATGTTATTATTAAATCGCCACTTCTGCTGACATTTCTTTCCTAGTCAAGTGAACTCAAGTCACACGTTCCCTGTGGTAGTGTAGAGGCACTTGGCATATATTGTGCCATTAAACTTGAACCTGTCAGTACTGTACAAGCCCTTAAATGATTTCACCATATTGTTGTCTTGGTGTAGACTGATGTTCTCTGTGGCAATTTTTCAAAGTCATCTTGTCTTTAGTCTTGAAACTTATTGATTATGAAATATTAATTAAGAATTTTATGGAGGTTTCTGTCTACCTCCTTGGTTTAAAGATATATTTTTTGAGGTGAAGTTTATTTATGATTGTTCCCTCTTTTGTTAGTTTACTTTAATTATTTTTTAATTATTTTTTATGATTTTATTTTTGTTATTTTACTTTTGAGAGCCCTTGGCATTCTGTTTGCTTTACCATTAATACTATACCAGCCACGATATCTCTTTTCTGCCTCCTACTGTTTACACTCCTTCTGAGACTTGAGAGACTACTATAAGCATCTGCTGAAACATGCACAGATTGAAGAATTACATATCTTTTGATCTTTCACAGGCCTGCCGAGAAGACATAGACGTTACCCTCTTCCTCTTCTCCTATACGGATAGATCCAGCTTTTTGGATTTACACAAGAAACTGAGCGATTCAGAGGACGACCTGAAAGACACCCTCCGTGTCATCGTCGGAACTAAATTCGATCAGATTTATCGAAGCGAAATAACGTCAAAAGAACTCGAAGACTTCCAAAGACAATGGATGGTGCCGTTACTCAGTGTACAGAACGTCCACAAGACAGAAACAGATAGCGGGCGCATTGTAACAGAGACCTGTAATGACCTCAAGGATGTAGCGCCCTCTCTGAATCGATTGTGCGAATTTCTCTTGGCATTCCGGATGATCAAAAAAGGCTTGCTCAAAGATTATGCCTGGGTGAGGACGGAAAGTAGAAGCGGCGACGATGATGATGAGGATAGTGAGATCGAAGCTACATATGTTTGAAATGACAATGAAATATGCTAGATGGAACAAAATATGGTCACTCAGGACAAAATTAGACTTTCCAGGTTACTCCTTCTCTTTGAGAGTTTTGCTTTGGGCTAAAGTATTTAAATTTTTGATTCCTATCATTGTTTTAAGAAACCTGACAAACAAAGAGAGCAAGAGGACAGGCTTTGAATTAAGGGTTTTGGTGAAATCTGGTTTTTAAAGCTACTTAAATTTTTTCACTTGAATCTGTAATGTTTTTCAAAGAAGGCCGGAACAAAAACAGGAATTGTACCAGTAAATAATACCACAGAAGTGAGCAAATTTACTTCCAGGACACTCTCTATTGATAAGAGATTCTGTTAATTTGAGATGTATCAGGTTTGTAAAGAGGGACAAGCTCTTGTTTCTTTACAACCTGATACATCTCAAATTAACAGAATCTCATTTCCATAGAGAGTGTCCTGGTAATAAATCTGCTCATCTCTGTGGTATTTATTACTGACCAGTTGAATAGTGGTTGAAATGCCTTTTGTTCCACACAATTTTAATAATATATTGCTTAATCAGCATATGATCTCTTTTTATATTAAATAAAAAGAATATGGCAACGTGCAATACTTTTGGTATATTCACCGACCAACATGTTTGAATTTTATTAAGTAGTTTCTTTCAAATTAAATTTTCTCTTTGTCAGACTTAAAAGTTTTTTTTTAATTTTAATTTCTAAATTCTCTTGCTTTTTTGTTATTTGTACTGAATAATAACTTGTAATGACACAATTTTTCAGTGTTAAGTATTCAGCTAGTGTATGTGACTATGCCACAGTAAAAAAACTATGTATAGCACTTTTTAAAATGGTAATGTTATGTTTTGTGAGTAATATGTCATTAGCCTTTCATTATCAAGGCTGTATACTAGTTAAAAGTTGAATAACCGACCACTGCACTCAAGGTAATTGTTCCAAACCCAGCTATTGTTTTCCAATTTTACCCAGCACATCGAAGTCTGAATCCAACTAAGTTACTCTTTGATTGTTTAACAGCCATTGTATTTAAATTAACTGCTCTTTTTTTTCAGGCATTGTGTTAAATTCATTCATTCTTTATTCGTCTTTTGTTTCTAGTGTTTCCTCTTTCAGCTAGTGTATTCAAATCAATCTCTCTTAGTGAGTTCATTTTATGTAACTCTGACTTATGCCCCCATTCAAACTGTTTCTTAATACTTCATATGAGTACAAAATATCTTCATATTTATGAATAATTATTGCAAGAGGGGAACAAAAGAGAAGAATGAAATTGAAAGTGCTTTCGTACATTCTCAAGTAAATCCATTCGTTTCATTTAAGCTAATTCAGCAAAGTAAAGTCGGAATGACTATACAAACCAATGTCAAAACTAGGTAAAGTGCTCTGATTGCATGGATGAGAAATGCAAATTAAAGTCTTATAGTGATTGTTAGGAATTCTGAAATGAACTAATTGGTTCCATTAATAGCTGTTTTGTTGTAATTTTAATTAGAGGTGTTATTTGGCTCTAGGATGTGTACTAACTACAGGCTGTTGTTGGGTCGTCTCTTCAAGCCAGAATGTTACGTTTGTCTTTGTTCCATCTGAAACAGACATACTTTATATTTATACAGCTTGTCAGTACAGGGATCAGTATAAAGTAGCATAGTCCTTCTCCGAGTGTGTTTCAGTTATTTCCACAATGTAGTTTTTCTTTTGTCAAAAGCATTCCCATCTCCCTTCCCCCATTAGAAAAAAAAGTGGCCTCTTCATAACCCTTTGCTATATCCTGACCAGCTGGATACAGCAGAGATGATAACCTTATATGTTGGTAAAAGGTTTATATGGGGATCTATTTACAGATCATACATCTTTGCTCTGCCCCTTCCTCTCCACCCAAGGAAATAACAAGCCTGACTGGCAGTGAATTAAACATAGTACTAAGATAATTACACGATTCTTCTATCACTATATTGTTTGTTTTAATTTTTGAACTTCTTGAATAAAGGAGGATTGAATGAAAACAAGTCGTTAATGTTTTTTAAATTTTATTTATATCTTGTTGACTATTGAAACTATAAAATTAACAAAAGTAAAATGATGATTAAAAGAAATATCAGAAGTTAAAACAATAGTACACTGGTTTGAAAGATGACTCCTGCTGTCTGTTAACTATAAACAGTTATCAACTTTAACACAGAGCATAGTTGGCGCTATTAATCAATAATATAGTGTTGGCACCATTAATCAAATACAGTGTTGGCGCCATCCGACTTTAAAACGCTCTTCCAGCTTTCGCACAGCTGGTCCTTGTCAAAAGTTTTATCATAAAATAAAATTAATACCAATTCGTTCACAGATTTCCATATCAAGATATCAATAATTGGCTGTAGACTGGTAAGTAAATATTCAGCCGAGGTTATGCAAATGCTTGCACAGTATTCGACACCTACGCTTTGAATATCGGAGCCGAGTAGGAGATGAAAAGCTGTGAGGAGTTTGATTTAGTATAGTAATACAACTGCATTCAGTGCCAGATAATCCAATATATGTAGTAGATTTACTGCCCCACCCCCCTCTCCTCCACCTTCCCCACCCACTGTCAAGGGGCCTCAATGGAAAACTCAAAAACTAAAGGTGGGTGATTTGGGTAAGTATGGCATACCTTAAGAGTCCAAGAGGATATGAATCTGACAATACACAATATTTTTTAGTATGCTCTCAAGTTAAAGTTATTTGAAATCTCACGACTGACGGCAGACTCTGTGGAATGATTTAACAATCTGCATATTCTCCCTGGTGGTTTAAACGTCCTCAGTATTGACCCCCCCTCCCCCTCCCCCAAAATAAGCTATTTTCCAAGTAGTTTCCTTGAGGCTCGGAGCCTCCATATTATTTCCAGACATCAAGCAATGTTCAATTAGAGGCAGACAAAAGTGTTTTTTTTGTCTAAATCTTAGCATTTCTAGTGACCATTAATTGACTATCTAGCATATTTGGAGGCAATACTACTGATCTTTTAGATTCAACTATTAAATCCGCATGCATGCACGTCACGCTAATATAACAATAATTGTTTTGCAAAAGTCCAATCTATTAGAGTAATAATGTTTATAATCAAATGAATGTATCAAGATATTAAAAACATATTTACAGGCTTAGGTTGCATTGAACTGCTTTAAAATTTTCATAAGATTATTAAAATGTAAAAGGCGATGTAGGATGATATGAACATAAAAAAAAGTCGACTACTAACATTTTTACTTTATCTGGCCTAATTGATTATGTTTAACAACAAACATGGGAGTAAACATGTCAATCCTTTAAAATATACATATAAAACATCGTACCATAATAAAAGAGAATAAAATTCTATTCACATTTTATCGTCTTAAACCAGTCGAATGCCTTATTCCCACAATTTTTTTACAGTTTGGACAATTAAAACCTACGAGCATTACATAACATAATACTTCTAACAATAGTTCTAACATTCTAAATGATGGAATAGGACACCCCTAACTTTCCTCCCCAACCCATACCAACTGTTTTTACCATCCCCTTATTCCAGTAAATGTCCCTAACATCACTATAAATTTGAAAAATTGAGATCTTTGCGATACAAATTGCTATCCAGGATGTAGTTTGGATCTGCAGATGTAGAAAGTTCCCAGCAAGGTTGCTAAGCAACCAGCCTCAGTCACTAGTATAAACTGTATATGTATCCTACCAGAGAAAATGCATTGCAAGGAATGAGGTATTTATTGGTTAAAAATTATATTGAACATTAATGTTTGAGTAACCTTCCTTACTTTCATTATAAAGCAAATATGACTTACTTAGCCACGTGCCATTAAAAACAAATTTGCACAAGTGACTTCCCAAGATCGTAACCTAATTTGCATATAAGAATTAGGGCTTGGAGCTGTTAGTGTTATTGAAGGGTTAGGTCAAATCTCACCACCTGATTGCACACAGTTTGGGCAAGAACATAGTAACACTTCATAAAACTGCTTCAAAAATAAAATTGTACAAATTTCAGGAGTGAATTTACCAACATTTACATAAAATTGGAAAATCCCTTCAATTTAACAAAGATTTTGGTGAGCCAAGTAAAAGGTTCATGGTTTTCAGGTACATTTTCTTTCCCTTACTGTTGAGTATATGTGTAAATACCAATAGATTGTGACAATTTCAAAGGCATATTGCAGTTTTATTGGAGTCCAATATAAACACATCAAACCCAGAATAAGCTTACAATTCCAATACTATCTTCATTGTACTACTGTGATAAATACATGTTTCGATATAAATAGTCACATCACCCCCATTGGGCATTTTTATCTCACAAAGTGCGTTTTGACCATCTGTTTTTTTTCCTTGCATTTCCAGAGCAGTTGGTTTCAGAGCAACCTTTCTTCACATGCAAAGACCAACGTTCCAAACATTAACTGTGATCTCCCACCCTTTTTCTCTTTATAAGGTTCCACCCTGACTAAATGCATATTCGTGACTGAATCTCCTTGCTACATTGAGTAATATAAAAATGCATATTTTACTATATTTAAAGTATACTCATAAAAATCTTAAAATCTTAAAATACTTTCCGATCAATCAATTAGACGTTATTTCAACTTTAACAACTTCTTCCCGGTGTGCAATCTCTCGTGCTTCTTCCTCCCGCTTCCGGTCGAGAAGCCCCTGTCGCAGTGCTGGCACTGGTACGGGCGTTCCCCCGTGTGAGTCCTCTCGTGGGTCTTCAGATGTCCCTTCTGCGAGAACGCCCTGTCGCACAGACCGCACTTGTAGGGCTTCTCGCCCGTGTGGATCCTCTCGTGGATAAGACACTTACTGATCGAGTAGAACGGTTTCGAACAGTATCTGCAGCGAGGTAGATTGATCATCCCTTCTTCCGTGTGGAGCTGTTCGTGTCTCTTGCAGTCCCCCACCGCTGCGAACCCCCTCAGGCAGTGCTTGCATTTGTAAGGTTTCTCGCCGGTGTGCTTACGCTCGTGGAGGACCCTCTTACTATTCGAAGAGAAAGGTTTCCGGCAGTACTGACAGTGGTTCGGCTGCTCGCGGTTCCCGGAACCGTCCGTCGCCCTTGGCTGGGTATCGTCGTCGTCATCATCTCCCGGACCGGTTTCCACCTCGCTCTTGATCTGCAGACTCCTGCTGTGGTTGGGTTTTGCTTGGTACGGTGGCAGCTTGACGGCATTATCGACCGAGTGGAGTCTCTGGTGGGCGATGTATGACGTCAAGAGAGTGAACGAGGTCTTACATATCTTGCAGCTGTAAGGACGCCCGACCGTACAGGAGGACTTTTTCTTCTGCCTCTCTTCTCTGTGACCGGGGTCGTTATCCTCCATCAGTCCTTCTTCCTTGTTACTCGCGTTGGTATACAGGACGCCGTTGCTCGTGCTAACCTCTGCCTCTGAGTGCGCATCTTGGTGTCGTCTACAGGCAAGTTTGGAAGAGAATTCCTTGAAGCAGTAGCTACATTGGTAGGGCATCTGTTTTAATTTCTTCAACACCCCTTTAGCTTGGTTTACTAGGATGGAAGAGGACCTGAGCTGCTTTCGAAGGGGGTTGATAGAGGTAGGCTGCAGTTTTATTGAATCTGGGGACAGAGAGAAACAATAAGGTTGTTAAACAGAATTGTTCTGCTTGAAGGTTCTCGTTCCCACTTGTAAATTTTAATCGCTTCTGAAGTTTCTAACAACTGCTGATGAGTAATATAAAATCTTACAGGTTAATCACTATTGGCCACAAATATTAGCATGCTGGTTATTGTTTAAAGGTATGCTGTATTGGCCCCAAATATGCTAGATATTCAAATATTGTCACCTTTGGTCAAAATTCTTAAACTGTTTTTATTACAACCTTCAATGAAATTTTCCTCACTGGGAATTATATGCATTATTTGTAATGATAAAGTGTTCAAATCTGGTGTAGCGCATCTTACATGAATTTTTACTTCTCACAAACGATAATGAAAATAGTATGCTTGAGTGTACAAAGTACCAATAAACCTGCTAAATATATTTACATCTGTGTAGCAGTATGCCTAGCATTTCTCTATATGATACCTGATACTTAAATGATTCCCTATGTAACCTAGTTTAGCTGTCTGTGTTCAAGAGAATCAGAACAAAACTTACTATCACTGAGTTTGTTAACTGTATCTTGATCTTCGTCGTCATGGCTACCTTCATCTTGAGAATACCCTATAAAGAGAAACAAAGAATTGAATCCTCATTAGTATTTGGATATCACCGATTATTAGAGCGACGGAAGTTGCCTGGCAAATGTTACTGCTTTCCAAATATCTGAAAGTGATCAAACCCTGCAATTGGCTAGCCATTTAAAAATTTCACAAATCACTTCAAAGAACTTGTTGGACAGACACATTAATATTTGTATGAATGCATGTCATATCTTTCTGTGGATGGCCTATTCACCATCACATACAGAACTCATTGCCAACTCTATGATCAATGTAACTCTCCTTGTACCTGATAACATTCACCAAAAAATACAGCAGAGCCACCAAGAAACGTGTCTCGATTAGTAATATTTTTATTTCACCAGAAAGACATCCGTGACAATTTTTCGTTCCTACGATGTTAGATACGATGCCTGTGGGAAATCTGAAAATCTGGTGACGACTGATTCCATGAGTGGTGGTCTTTAAATATTTTTGGTCATGTAATGACTTAGAGGTGCAGGACAGGAGCTGGGTGCATGGGAGGGGGAGGGAGGTTGGAATTTGGTATTCGTAAAGAGCCAGGGGCTGACGAGTATCTGAACATTTAAGAAACCCACAGCTGCGACTTTGTGAAGTTTTGTGAAGTTGTGAAGTTTTCTAACAAGCGGCTAGTAAGAGAAACTGGACAGGGGATTAACTGCTTGTCTGGATCAAGTGTAACAAATATGGAAAAAAATAATAATAATTTATAAAAAATTAATACTATTGAAGAATTTGTATTCCTCTGTTTTATGCAAAGACATTTATTTTCACAAAAGTTCTTCTTTTTCAGCTCTTAAAAAAATAGACCAGAGGTTTTGTACATAGAATGATAGATAACCTGAAAAATACAAAACCAACCTTCACCATAGCATATATACACATATCTGATTTAGAGGTTATTGGGTTAAAATGATATTTGAAACTTAACAAACACTAACATAATTATTAACAGTACTAAAATGGGTTTGTGATATCACAGATTCACTATGCATCCATATATCCAACCTAGGTGGTCCACATGCCGCATAGAGACAATGTGCGGATGCCTATTTGGGGCTAAACGTATCTTTGTGCTGAAGACTTCAAAACACACCAAACAACGATTTGCCATTCTAAATTCCTTACATGAATTACGTCAGCCATACCGATATGATCAGTCGTACCGGGAATGCAGAGCAAATGTCAAGCAATAACTGCTTGTTCTAAAGTAACAAATGGAATTATTGTGAGATAATTATAAAGAAAACTACTTAACATCTGCTCATCTATCAGTTTAATGAAACAAGAGATATCAATATTTCCACAATATTACAAAATGATCTAAGCTATGCACGCATGAGTTGTCACATTTGATATGGTCTGGTAAAAGACTTATTAGAATCGCCGTCAGTTCTCTTCCTCGCAATTTCATGTCACTTTCTCTCTCGGAGTTTGCTTCTCTACAGCGTTTATACTAACTTCCTCCTCAATGAGAGCATGGGGTCCATCCGTCCCTAGTGTCCAGTCTAACTTTTGTTCTCTAATTATGTATAATGTAAGAAGAGAAACCAATCATTCCATCTCATAATAATGGTCAATGACTTCAAAGTTCTGAAATAGTGCATTACCATTCCTGAATTTAGTCTTGTCGACTGATATTATATTTTGTCAACAATGCTCTCCGAAACACTTTCATGTCCAAATTTTAGCTGAACAACGACACGTGTTAACAGCTAAAAAACAAACATTTCATAGTTTACAAAACCACTAAACAGATAAGATACCTTAAATATCCCATCCTTAGTTTCCTTTCTTCAAACTCCATGATATAAACTAATATTATGAAAGCGTACCCTACAACATCAAAACAATATTAACAACACATATAAAATTATTAAAAATGTGCAGCTATGTCACTGAAATATCAATGAAAATGATAGCTTTGTAAAAAGTTATGTCGCAACGTTTGAGAGTAACTGTTTTAACAGAAGCAACGTATTTCAGCTCAATATAATAAACAGTCTTGTTGATAAAAGTAGAAAAAAAAAACCACAAGACAAAACTTAAAATGGTAACATTAACATTTGAAAACAGCAGTGATCTTTTGAAAGTTATTGATTAACCTAGCAACAACACTTTCATCAAGTTTATTTTATTTTTTATTTATTTTTATTTTATGATTTTCTCTTTGTCTTCATCTTCTAAATATCTACATGTATGAATCTATCTACATTTTCATCTAACAGAACATATTTTTATTTTTTTATATTTTATCCTTTATTCTCCTTCTTGATAATATTCCTGACAGCATCTTTGATGTTCCTCCAGGTTCTTCCTTGTAGTATCGTGTACTTCTTCATTGCTTCCACGATATCCTGTTTTCCCGGGAGGGTCGAAGCTTTGATGAAGTGGCCAAAACTTAGCCAAAGGGCATATTTTTCATCTGACGTCCACGGTATTTTTGTCATCTGTATAGTGAAGAAGAAAATCGTTTCAGAAATGTAAAAATCATCATCACATTTAAATAATTTTATATATATATATTTATTTAATTTTTATA
>JAIPMN010003603.1:0-14507 GCA_020650975.1 Apostichopus californicus | reverse complement strand
TATATATGGGTATGGGTATTTTGTATGGGTAAACAACAAACACAGTTACGTTGCAGTTAATACAAAAAGCATTAGAAATAGCTTTGTCATTTTGAGTTCCACATATCAACATATATTATTATAGAAAAGTTGACACCAAATCAGAAAAATGCAACATTCTGATCGATTTTCAGTTAGCACTACTTACCGAAATGAACATAAAGGTACGTAGTATTACAACGGTTAATTTTACACATAAACTTAATAATTAGTAATTAATAGTAATTATAACTTTTGGTATTCTAGAACGGATGTTAAGTTTCATCTCATTGGGTTATAACTTATAATTTTGTATCCCCTTCAAAAACGACATTATCCTGGCCAGTGGCGTCTTTATTCTTTCGTCTTGTCTTCATTATTATCCGCAGGTCTTTAGTATCCTGAGGTTGGGTTGTTTTACGAGTGTCGGGTAAAACCAGCACACTCAAAGCTGTCAATATGGACATAACTGCCATCATGATGATTGAAAAGTTCGGTAAAACGTTATCCTAAATGATGGACAACAAGGGGAAATATGTTTATTAAGTTTAATATGCAATTGATATTGATTCATCTTCTTTACATGCAAAGTCAGTCAATAAATGTAAAAGAAGTGTTCAAAACTTCTATACGTTTACATGTTCTGTGTAGCTTCGATGAAGCCATAACAGGAATACACATGGAGCAATAAGCAGTATATGTAAATCTTTGACAAACTCTTATACATGAATCAATTTACGGTGGTACAATTAATTACAACTTTCATTACAGGCTCTTATCGTTTTCATGAATAATAGAAGAAGCGATCGGCAGTTAATAGCTACCTTAAACACCATCTCTGCAAGACACGGCTACTTACGGACTCTAATTTAAGCAATATGAAATATTCAAATTTACCATGTAAAGCATGAACGGTGCTACGACTCCTCCAAGTCTACTCATGCACACGGTCCAGCCATTACCCATATTTCTGAAAAGAAAAATGATCTCGCATATTATCATGAATCTGACATAATAAAGAATGACTTTAGAGAAGATTTCTGGATGCTGCCTACCGCCTAATATTCTATAACATTGTATTTACAACAACAACAACTATATAAATTATTAGTATATATGTTAACATCTATAAAGTAAATCTCTATAGTCTTCGACGATATGCAGTGATGAATATTTGTTACATATATATGTACATAACAAGAATATTGCTATTTTGCGTCCACATGCAGACTGAGGTACAATCTCTCATGTATGGCAGTATGTATTGATGCATGCTGGTATTTAATTGAGCGCTCCTCCCTCTTTTAGTAACTATGTTTTATGAAAATACGGTATAAATGCTCATTACAGTTATGTAGGAATAGGTCATGTATCTTCAAATTGTACAGAGAGACGCTCAATATACCATTCCGTACCAGAACGTATGAGCGATTTCCTATACAATATCGTAAATCACAACATATGCATGATTCCCTTTATCATATGCTTCTGGCCTAGTGAATTGTCAGTTAATATACAATTGCAACATAATATCTTATATACGTTTACTGAAGTGCAGTACCTGACAGTTGTTGGATATAACTCCACCACTAGCAGCATGTTACCTCCCCTGGTTAAAACCACAAAGAACTTTCCAAGAAGTGATAATACATTGATCAATGTTCCTAGATCGACGCCGTTTTCTATGTAAAGAAAGAAACACTAGTATTGAAATGAAATAGTAACGTAACAGTTACCTACGCTACCGCTGCGAAATACCACTCAATAAACTACATACATGTAGTATAAATGGATACATAAATGGATATAGTCAAAGTTTTTTTTTATTTCACTCAAGAGTTGTAGTCTTCCTCGCACAGACATACAGTTATTAAAGTCATGCAATTGGATTCGAGTCAAGATCGAGCATTAAATTGAATTCAAACCTATACTGTGAAGCACGGAGTTAATTCTCACTTGTTTCAGGGGGTATGAATATCATGGTAATCAGACCGATACCGCACAGTATGTAACAGAAAGTAAGCACGAAAGTTCGACGAAACCTGCGATAGAAATAGACAAGAATAGAATAATAATTAGGAAATTAAATAAAACTGCCAGTGTCAAAACTTGTGAAAGTGATGAACGAATTAAATATAATACTTAAAAATAACCTTTGACGGAAGCGGGCGTTCGTGTGTAGCAAAGAGGACCGCATATCGCTGTTACCCAATTATAAATGGCCAGCTCCGTGCCCGACCCCATTTCCTCTTCAATGATACCCATTTTAAACCATAAAAGACCGTTATGGTTGTGAATGTCGGTACCAGTTAAATAAATATACTTTAAAATATTTCGATATAATAATATTCAAACGGTAGAAATTAAAGGACGATACATGCACGTATCATATCAATTGATGCGTGTTTGTCAATTCATGTTAACAAAGATAACAGTATTTTAAAGCTCGACTACATCATTGCTAATACTACATACACCATACGGGTAGGAACCTTAGCGTGCACTTTGATCTTCCTATCAAATAAAGTCCCGATACGAGATGTATACCTAACTCCCATCTGATAATTTCCCACCCTAAGTCATCAAACCAACTCTTTCTTTCAGCCAAGAAATTAACATACAATAGATGTGTTTATGGTAAGCAAAACAACTGAATGTTTCTGCCTTTTATTACGTGTCGCGTGTCAGTTTGAGTTCAATGTAATTTCTCTGAGCAACATTACTTTTTTTTTTGGCAAAGACGCGCTTAGTCTGACAAACGTCTAAATTGCGACAAATTTGTTGATTGTATGTTGTTTATGTTTTGTTTCATACATTGAATGATAACCTGCCTAAGATGATACGTTTTTTTATGTCTTCTTGGAGTGGAGAAGAAATGAGTAACTTTCGAACAAAAACTCACGCGCCTTTGTAAAATCCAAGTACAAATATATTCAAAACGAGATTTCCTCTCGATGAGTTTTAATTTATGTACTGTTAAGGTGTATACGTGCACGATCAATCTTAACCAGCTTTCCAAGTAAATGCGAGTAAATAGAAGATCCAACAAAGGAGAAATTACTCCTGAATATAGCCGCCTGTTCTACACATGGCTGTGCCATAAGTGGACTTTGAATTTACGGTGGCTATTTAAAGTGGCGAAAATATATCCCTCTTTTAGTTTTATATGTTTTATTATATGCTTTATGTTATGCTATCTGAGTGACAATTGCTTCGATCTCTACTTTCCTTGGTGTTTCTTCCAGTACGAGTTGTATCACACCATATGCAATACGGTTTGTAACTCGTCAAAGTACAGAAACAACTTATTGTTACTTACTTTCTATAAACTATGGGAGATAACAGTCTTGCTGGTACTTCGACAAGTGCACTGTAGAAGAAGTTTAGGTATGGGCTACCAGCCAGTCGTCCAGTGCTTAATGCAAAACCAAAGTAGATCATGGAATGTGTAAATCTGCAAATTCAGCAAATAGAAATCCTTAAAATAGATACTTTTTTTTATCGTAATCTGTGTCTAGACTTCTTCTGCTTCGATAGTATTGGTTTAATCAAGATAATCTACAGGCGAATCATCCTAAATAGCAGTACACAATATCGGCTTTCAGTTGTCTAGCCCGTTCTGAAAGATCATTTTTGATGAAGCTTATATTGATTAAGAAGGTTTCTCCCATACACTGTTTTTGCTTGACAATCAATTTTCCTATGAAAAAGAACGGACAAGATGTACCATATACTCATTTGCGGGAAAATTGACACTACTTCAATCTAAGATATATATTGTTTACCTGAACGATGAAGTCAACACTTATAGGTAATGTGAAGCAGCGTGAAAGATTTTCTATATGAACTAGGGTTAACTATACAATTGGGCTTACCGTAATATGCTGATAACTATGGTGACTTTCAAAACAGGTGGTTTGAACAAGTGAATGTAACTCTTCTTCTTTGGCTTAGCTTTCCTCTCGATTGTCGTCGGTTGATCAAATGCATCCTCTTGAAGGCCGTTGGCTATTGCTTGGCTAGTTTTATCTTCGTCCGTTAAATCTGACCCCGGAAATATCTTCTTTGAAACTTTATCATCGGTTTGATTTTCCACGACTTCGTCTAGAGTAGGATAATCTAATTTTTTACCGTTTTTCTGCGCAAGATTACTGCTTATGGAAATGACATTGGTAGTTTTCGAAGTCTTCATACTGTACAAGTGTTCTGGGATATTAACTTTGTTTACCTTTGCAACAAATTTTACAAGCTTGTCTGCTCTATTATGTTTCTCTTTTCCTATTAACCATCTAAGGGACTCTGGTAGAAACCTAGGATAAACGAAGAAAGTGACAAATTTATTTCAGTTATTTTCTCTGCGTTACATTTGCACATTTCATACGACACTGTTTAACATACATTTTGGAGTGTGATTCTCCATGCCCATTCGCTTATCTTTTACGTTATCATATTTATCTTCCATGTAATTTTTAAGCTTTCTTGAATAGATCGATTTTTCCTGTTTCAAGAAAACCGTTAAGCTCCTTCAATCCACGATAGCTGCACTATACGTACTGACAGAATCGGGACATTTCTTCAAAGGTGTGATGTATTTTTATAGATGCCAGTAACAGAGTAAACAACGCTGTGAACAACTAAAGAGCCATGACTACTTTACCAGAGCGTATTCATACGGCCTAGTTTATTTAATATGAAGGTGTGTGGCTGAAAAAGTGCTTACAAGAAGCGTTTGAACATGCTATCTTAAATCTCTTCGTATCCAGATATCAATTACTATCCACTTCGTAATGATTACATAGGTGATGTCAACTTTACGATTCAGTTTACATCATTGAACATTGAGAATGACAATATTATTCACAGCTGTAGCATGAATAGTGATCACAGAGACATTCTTACCACATTCCAAACAGAGCAATAGCTATGGGCGAGACGATCGCCAGCTGCAAGTAACGCCAATCTGGAATAAGGTACGCCAACGGAGCCATAAACATCAACCCAAGAGAGAAAGTAATAGCAGGCACATTCATGGCCCGATTCCGATATTTTGGGATCATGTACTCCGAGATATTACTACCGAAGGGAACCCAGATGGCCTGTAACATAATTAATATACTTAGGTATAAAGAACTATTTCTTGTATATGTACTCATTAGTCCTTTTGTCTTATCATCGTCTCTCCCTTCCATCTCACCGCTCTCCTTTTCTTTTCTCTTTTACTTTTACCCTATTCATTTGTTAAATGGTCCAACTAAATTGACGGTCTATCCATTTTTTGGGGTTATTGTGTACGTAGGTCTATTTTCGTTTCAGTTAGCCTCTGAAGAAGATCCTGCTTGGATCGAGACGTAAGACCCTGTAACATTTATAAATGTTTCATAAAGGTAGTAATTACACGTATATAAATTAAAACATGACATTGGATGTCGTTTGAGGTTTCGTTCACGTGATAATACAATACATCTTGAGGAGATCATTAAAGATTAGCTACCTTTGCTCAAACTGGAGAAAAACTGTTAGACTTATATCCAAGACAGGTGTTTCACAATACACCTGTAAACTTGAGCATGCCCTAGAAATCTCATTGTGACTATAAAAAATATGAAGTTCCCAAAAGTACTCAAAACCCTGTCAAAACTCTGCGTGAAACGCGATGGGTAATCCATTTTGGTAACATTATTTGCATTAAATATGTTTTACTGTTATAATGGTGTAACATATGAAAATAAAAACCGTTTTCGAAGGAATGTAAAAACAAAGTGTTGGCGTAATAACTTACTACTTGTCCAAAACCACAGAAGAATCTGAGAATAACGAACATCAAGTAGTTGACAGAGAAGCAAATGGCGATACCGAATACAATGTATATGATCATGGCGATTATAAAGCTTGGTCTTCTACCGTAGTGGTCGGCCAATATTCCAAACATTAACGCGCCAACTAATCCACCAGCTTGTAATACCGACTGACTGATTTCTGCCGCCGCATTTTGATCACACACCAAGTCCCACTGTACTCATTAAAGACAGAAAAAAGGGAAACAATTATTTGCAAAGATTGATTAAACTGAACAAATGCCCAAAGGTGACAAAAGTTCTTGAAGAAATAAAATTAACAAAGTAAACTTGTCGCTTTCGAAACCGCAACAATAAACACAATGAAGTTATTGTTGGAACTTATACAAAGTTCTGTAACATATTTTCTAATCGCGAGAAGGATAACCATGTCAACTAAAGAAGCAACCTTCATATGTACCATATCATAAGATCGACGAAAATTATCCTAATCCATACAAGCCACATTGAATTTAGCAATAAGACATAAACATGCATATACAATACCCATTTACTCTTCCCTCCCCCTTCCCCAACCCCCATCCCAGAAGTTAACTTTGGCGTACCTCGGTCACAATAGTTTCTCCGTAGACATCATCATCATATTCCCATCCACTTTGACAACTTTGGGTCTCGTTCTGTTTGTCTGCATTAACATATTCCTGACACTGAGAGTAAACTTCCCTACCGTCATCATCAATATCCACAGGTATGGATTGGTTAATGAAATATCCTTCTCTCAAGGCACAGTGGTGGTCTGGTGTTGCAGCCAAAAAGTTGACACTCTGACCAGTCATAGGCAAGAAAAATTGAAGGTAAGCTGAACATATCACAAACCAAATTTGAAGGCGTCCATACGGTTTTAACTCAGTTAAGAGAGCATCTATTTCGGATGATTCCATTTTTTATCTGTTGTGCACGCAGTCCGAGGAAAATATGAAACGATATCAATATCGAGCTTTTCTTTTAAATCTTCTTTTTTTTTCAAACGATCGTTCCCGAGTAAGTGAAAGAAATCAGATGCAACATAAGGATTGATCTATAACTTAACATATTCTTCCATAAATTACATAAAGATCAATAAAGAGTCTTGTGTGACCGATTGCTTTACCGAATGGAAATATGATAAATACCTACTTCCTATATTTTCTGCTTTTACATCTCTTACTATTTCACAATTGGTGTTTGGAGATTGAAAATGCCTCAAGTTCATAGGCGATACGCAGAAAATGATATTGTCCTGAAATTTTTCTGATAAGTAGTTTGTTCAAATTTGCAAAGAATCGCAAAACGAGCCGTAATATATATATACAAAAGTCAAAAGAACTGTCAATATGAAAGCCTCCGAAGCTTGGAAAAAACGTAATCTAACTAAAGTTCTCGCAAAGTTTGTTTCCAAGCTCTCGCCGCGTTTGACTATATCATAGATAGTCAGAATGCTCCCTCGTAATAAAGCGACACGAATGCCGGTTATACCTGTCAATAAATGTTAAATCGTTTTATCTTAAAGTAGTATGCTGAACCCCGAGAAAGATTTTTTTTTTTTTAACGTTTGCTAACTTTTTTCATTGAAAATCATTACCATCTTTACTGATATCGTTTATATGTATCATCACATTTCGTAATAATTTCTAAATGTGGCAAGTTTATTGGGACAACAGTGTGGACTTAGTTGAATACTTGACTTGACTATGTGTCCACCTTACCATATGACTTCATATAAATATATCATATAAATACAAGTCGTTAGTGTTAGGACCATATCGATAACGTTATGGCATGATGATTAATTGGTACAAATTTTAAAATAATTCTCACCTTGACGTAAGTTAACGATCCTTAACTAAAGCTTTTTGCAGTATACATCTGGATAGTATAACGAAGCTTTCTCGTCAGTGTTTAACAAGATCAAGTACATTTTGTAAGGGTAAACAAAGCAATTTTAAATTTTTTAAACAATTAAGAAAGATGGATAAAGCCTTTTGATGGGAAAACACATTATTCGTACCTTATTAATTCCCATATACTGAAGATGAAGCTTTAAAGGGTCAAAGTAGAATATTGCTGCCCATTCCTAATTTTAGATGACTTTTTTTATCTCTTTGATCGATACACACGCAGTCTTACTAGTTCAATGATTGATTTTACTGGTAAATACGAATTTTAATATGACTCAGTAATGATACACAATATTGTCATTTCTAAAGGTGTTCTGTGTATCATTTCTAAAGGTGTTCTGTGTATTCAGACTGTCAAAAGGAAACAGGATTCATTTGATGTTCCGGTTAGGACTTTAAAGTTTTCAGACGAATTATGCCTGGCTCTATATTACATCCCTGTCCAGAGTATTCAGCAGCACCAGTATTCCTTTCTTACAAATGTTCTCTACACCATATTTGAAATAAATTAAGTCAGGATATTATCATCGCTACATACATTTTATTTTAAATTAGGTCATGGTACTATGGAATGCTATTTTTAGTTAGTGTATCATATCTTAAAGGTTATATATATATATATTCTTATCTTGTGCAGTCAGAAATGTAAACCACATATCAGGGACCGAATAACGGATCAAGAGGAGGCAGGGTAACTATTTTAGGGCGAATTGGAACTTTCCAATCATCAATATGAATGGTGAGACAAAACACGTACAGAAAGGACAGAAACAGCAAAGATTCATAAGATCGCTCAAACGTATTCATAAATGTTAAGTAAATCATTATTTGTGAGATTCAACATCTAAACGGAATAATGTATCAACAGAACAAAGAGTGATTCTTCCTTCCGAGGTTTTGCTGGTTTTTTTTTGTTGGTTCAAGAAATATAGAAGCAATTAAGAACCTTCACAAGCCACAAAAAAGCTACCAGGTCTGTGTTCTATGGTGGTGCACTACTGTCATCTATGCAAAAGTTCAAGTAGAAACATAACTTTCTTCGAATTTGACTTGACTGTGTTCATACACAATTAAGTAAAGCTGTTCTTTCACAATATGCTTTACATCGTTTGTACTGTACATTGCCTTTTGAGGCTATGTGTATCATTTACTCTTTTAAATATTAACGTACATTAGTAATCTCCTAACTCACACGATGTATCAATATTGTCAAATCGTGCATTGATAACTTATCACAAAAGTCATCAATAACAAAACAAATATCACAATAATTTTGAAATCAATCTTGTCAAATACAATTCTAACTGTAGAATGCATATGAATTGAATTTATTTTCTACATTCCATTATTTTACATTTTGAACAGTATAGGATAAATATAGATGGTATCAAATACAGTAAACAGTAAACATAGATTATTGAAATAATATATATGTTAGATGGAAGTAGAGGAACCAGAAATAAGTGGATACTTTTCTGGTCTGGTCCCTTTGTAACAAAGAAAGTGCAAAGTACAACAACCACACCACCACCCATATAAAACGTAGAATACAAAATACCACTTGTTAAGTTAATTATCAAGCTATATATAAAGATGACAATACTTCCATAATAAAGATCGCTTGATTGTGGTTGCTTGTCTTGTTTTGTTTCTTCTGACTTTTGTTTTGTTATTTCCTCACGCTTCTACATTCGGTTTATGTGTACAATTATTCATCAAGCCATGTCACGAATCCTACTAGTGACGAGATGTGTAGCTGGTATTTAAGGCACATTAATTATTTATTTGACCGTTATAGAAAGAGTAATTGCTGTTTTCATATTGGTGTGTCTCCTTGGAAAGCTTCGTTTTCTCGACCACTTCCAGTTCCTTTTGCGTTTTTCTGTTGCCTCGACTTCATTATAATTCTCAAATCGTCTGAGTTTTGTGGTTGTGTTGTCCTCCTAGTGTCCGGTAGCATGAAGACAAGCACACCAGCTATTATAGACATAGAGGCCATGATGATGAGAGAAAAGTTTGGTATTGAGTTATCCTGTTAAAATGATAAAACATAAAAGACATACGGACAGGTATATTTGTCGAGTACACGAGTCCACTCACTCGTAACAATAAAACAATGTTTAGACCTCTCACTACGTACACTATCCACCCGATACACAGAGAACATAGTTACTTCTATAAATCGTAAAATGTTGTACCAAAGTAAAAACTGGATCGTGCTATAAATTGGTAGCATGTGCTATTATGATTACAGTAAGAACTGAGGATATGTGTAATTCCAATAAATCCAGTTGTTTGTATGTGTTGGGATGACACATATCCTCAGTTCTTACTGTAATATTAATAGCACATGCTACCAATTTTTAAGATTTGTCAGCACAATCCAGTATTTACTGTGGTAACAAAACTTTAAGATTTACAGTAGTTACTGTAATCTCTTTGTGAATCGGTTGCACTATCAAAACCATTTTCATTTGTCACTAGATAGAATAATATAGATGGATATGCCAATAATTCAGCTGCAGATAAACAGTGGTGAATTTAAATTGATATTAAAACTGTTAGAAACAAGCAGCTAAATTGGTTAACCATCTTAATATATTTACTAGATTCATTCTTACCATGTATAACATGAAGGGCGCGACTGTACCACCGACTCGTCCCATGGCTAAAGTTAAACCACTTCCAATATTTCTGAAAGCATTAAAGTTGATATATCGTTTCAGTATATTGAACTCTAATAAAATCGCGTATAAATGTGAAGTAATATGCACACAGAATGCATGGCAAAGGAAATGTTTTATACAACCTTTCAGTAGAAACTCCGAGAACTATAATCAAATGTCTTTCAAGAGTTTGGTTACCTTTTTTGTTATTTACACGACTGTTAGATCTGTTGGATGTACTATAGGCAATATATCTAATAATTGTGATTAATATGATAGTTACTTTTACTTTTGAACTTAACGCTACGAATTTTCAAATAGCGAAGTACCATGATTGTAGCATTCCACTGAAGCACATTTTTGTGAACTATGAACAATAACAACATTTTAAGCTCATATATATAATGTTTATACCTCACATTAGTTGGAAACAGCTCCATCACTAACAGGAGTAATCCTCCCAATGTTATTGTCACGAAAAACTTGCCGAGGAGAGCGAGTATATTTGTAAGAATACTAAGATCCAGTCCATTTTCTGAAAGAATAATACAAAACTGGACTAATATCAACTTGAGGGAAGAAACGGATAATTATGAACCTAACTCGGCGACATTCTAAATTGCGTTGCTAAAATAAATAGCTATTTCAGGTGCGTTCATATAAGTATGAATCTGCAAAATGTGATTTACTTTACCCAAATCTAGAATTTTCTCCAGCTGGAATCATGCATTATTTCTAATGTTTCCACACGGGACGACTTAGGGTGTCGCGATTTCGTGATTTATCAACATTGTACTTATCAACGGTATACAGATGTTTGTCGCTATTCTGAATGGTTAATATCAATCATTCGTTATTTCACCTGATACTTTATAATTGTGTACAATATTTATCGTTCTAAGAAAGTGAAAATCCCGAATCTCCCCCTCCCATCACCCCACACCCTCTCCACAACCTACTCCAGCTTTGAAGTATACACACAAAAAACAGTTAAAACCAATCTTAATACAAGAAAAAAGTTTTGAACCTACATTGGAAGATTAAAATAGATGTGATAATCTTTTCGAGAAATTGAAAGTTTCTCTTAAGAAAACGAAACATAACCGCAGACTCACTAGTTTCGTTGGGAATAAATATTGTCAACAATAATCCAACACTGCATACGATGTAACAAACGGTAACCACATACGTTCTTCTGAACCTATAGTACAGAACAGGAAATCATATTGTTCACGTTTTTAGAAAGTGTAAAAAAAACTTCCTTCTTGTATCTATGTAAAATAACAGTATATACGCATCAAAGGAAATATGGTTAATCATATCAGTCTTATTTTATTTCTGTGAGTTTTCGTCTTAAATTTAAAAAACAGTAGAACGATAGATTTGATTTTACGCATGAAATGTTATTCAGTATATACCAGACAACTAAAATTTAGGGAAACTAAAAAGGAGAAGATGATAGACATCTATAAAGCAGAAGCAAAGTTATCTTTGCAATGGAAAAAGTATGTACAATGTATTAGTCCTGAAAGGATTCTTATTGATATGTCACTTGATTTGTCTATGATGTGAAATAATTATCTGTTGCAAAGAATGAACATAAGTAACGTTTCATAACATGTTACTTTACTTGGTTGATCATAGATCAAGAAATCAAAGAAGCCATTTCATTTGTGCTTGACACCTGTCGAATGAAGAAAGTTAAACAATCATAACACATCATTTGTCCATGTTCAGGCTCACCTGAAGAATACTTGGAACACACCCATATAGAACCAACGTTTTTGTCTCATTATATCAGACTGGGAGATCCAATGTGACTCTTCTTAAAGCAAGTACAGGGATAACCACTGATGTATGCTCAGCTGACTCCGTTGGAGAGTCAGGGAATGGTGTACTCTTTTAGGAATGTCGCAGCACGGATGGGATTTGGACACTTGAAAAATAGTCACTTTGAATCATTTTGTATAGACAGGGCGGTTGGATTAGCGTAGGTTTTGGCAAGTTCATTCATTCCATTTGTTCCTTATATTATGCGCATCTGTGCATCTGACTAACATCAATATAGTTTAGGTAACCTGTCATTTTTCTTGCGATATATTTTTATTTAAAATAATAAATTTTGCCTTACCATTTATAAACCAGTGGTGACAGCATCCTTGCAGGGACTTCAACCAAAGAACTCAAAAAGTAATTTAAATAAGGATTTCCGGATAAACGTCCAGTACTCAAAGCGAAGCCAAAATACACCACGAAGTACGTGAATCTGCAAAACAATATAGAAAAACAATGGCCTAGTTCCTATGCACAGGGAATCCTAGAACACAATCATGTGTAGTATCTGTTCCCTTTCGAGGGGAATGGTGATGCACACCCGACGATGATCACACAGTCACAGTCCCGATGTAAGGGGACTGGGGCTGAGAGCGGATCAGTCGTTTGGTAGTTTGGTTTTCGTGCCCAGGTTTTTTCCTGGGTGACTTTTTCTTAAAAAGTATCTGCGCTTACTTGTGACTAAGAAGGTGTTTTAAGAGGTGTTTTAGATATCAACAGCAATTAATTACTGCACGTCAAAGAGAAACGGGAAAATATGAACATTCCAAAAATCCTTTTCTTCAGATTATATACCCGTATTATAATTAGTTACGAAAAACACATCTTCTTGGATTTACATTTGAGAGACGTGTATAAAATCATGTGGGGAAGGTGAGAAGGACTCTCGTTATGACCAGGGTGGGTAAACACCCTGGTTTTGGATCGAGGAAAGATTAAATCATTGTTTTGTTTTGTCCCAGGAAAGTTTTCTTTCGAATTCTTAAGTCCAAAAACAGTATGATAACCGTTGGGAGATCAATTAACGACTGCAATTCACAATTCCACATGTTTATTATTGATCAGCTACTAACCTATTACCCATAAAAAGTGAAATATAACTGTCTGCGGTACCGTCCATAACTTTTCATTTATTTCTTTGGAATTAGATAGTTAGTGTTATTGGCTGCACTCGATTTCATTTTCAATGCATACTCATTGAAAGTAAGCCTTGAACTTCAAAGAAAGATGACTACAAACTAATTTACATATTTATTTCGACATTCGAGCAGATTTCTACATAGAATCAAGATATACTTGTTTCTCTAGATGGTTCATCACCTTTGTATAAGGCGTAGAGTATATAGTGTTAAAATCACCGAATAAAGTTGACTTTTACAATATTTCATATACTAATCGTCGAAACGTATGACAGTATTTACCTGGTCACACTCAGAACGAGAGTAATGTGCAGAACAGGTGGCTTGAACAAGTCCAAGAAACCATCTCGCTTGCTCTTAGAAATACTGTTTGTATCCTTTGCTTCTTCATTTGGAACCTCTTCTTTACTAGTTGCGTCGTTGTTTGTTATATCAGAATCCGTCTCGCCATCAGGTGGATGTTTTTGTACTCTGTTGTTTTTAACATTCGGTTTCTGCGGTGACTTATCGTTACTTTTATCTCCCTTACTGCCACTTATAGTAAATAGTCCATTTTCAGATCCAACACTGCTCTTTGAAAGTGAAATAATCTGCGGTGCATTAGTTCTATTCATTTTAGCAAGTCTGTGGACAAGAGTTTTAACCTTCGCTTCATTGCCAGTAAGCATTTGCCATCTGAGCGACTCTGGTAGAAACCTAACAGAAGAAAGCATATAATTACAGCAAAATGCACATTACTAAAAAAAAACAACTAATATGATTAATAAAGGGCATATTCAATACAACATTAACAATTAACCTTAGAAATTTTACTCCAGGAAAAAATAATATAATCTCTTGTTAACCGTGTAGAAAGTGGAATTTGTCGGACACGTTATTCCTTTGGTTAATAATCTGTAGTATTCGCTTTTAAACATTCTAAAATTGACGCTTCATTTTTCATCCTTTTTAATCCGTACCATTGAGCTCTATAGATAATACATTCGCTAATTGCAGTTTTCAGAAAAATATTGTCTTAAATTGTAAGTCGGGAGTAAGTGGACATATTATAATATTTGCAAGTTTTACATATAATTTTCACTACCGAAACGGCCAGCTTAATACCAGACCTTTGATGCT
>JAIPMN010003602.1:7091-25071 GCA_020650975.1 Apostichopus californicus | reverse complement strand
AAAAAAATTATAATCAGCATGATGATAAGAAAGTAAACGGAACGAAAACATGTCTGATAACTCGTACAGATTTCGGTCCATGAATTTGTAAACAATTTGCTTACAAAGCATCCCATACTTACGCACATTTTTCTAAATGTTTCCGGGGGAGAGGACGGGAAGGGACGGAATAAAACGTCAGTCCCAAAAAGTCGTGGAAGTACGAGAGGCAATCAGAAGGATTTTATTAATTTTTATTACACTTGCAGCTAAGAGTGCCATTTGTTGAGGGGAAAATCAATCAATTTAGATGCAGAAATTACTACAAATGGGAGGGGATGGGGGGGGGGGGGAATTAGGAGAGTAGAAAGTGAAGGGAATACTTTATTAAAGGCTAATTTTTTAGCATCCAGCCTTCAGGTAGTTTGAGGGGACTAAAACGTTGAGTTTGTCTTTTTGTAAGATAATAGTTTATTTGTAACATTAAAACTCAAAGTGTTACATTCATGTATACCTATTCATCAATATTACATTTTAAGAAAATTCAAAATACTGGGCACCAAATAACAAACATTCTTGAAAATCACTCCCACCCCCAAATTCACATGTAGGAGCTTAGGGAGAGAACAAAACAATTCCCTGTGAGGCTAATTTTCAAATCCAGGAAATAATTTTAGTGTACAAGCTTTGTGTAGCAGATTGGAGGGCTATGAGGATTTGTCTTTCATAAAATACTATCCTTCCTGCATACAAAAACTGCACTATACATCTTTACACAGTTTGTCTTTATAGCAATTTGACCATTTGCATAGTATTTTGGTAGCATTTTGCATAGCATTTTGTGATGCGATATCTGAATAAATTATTCCCTGCACTACCTTTGGTAGATTTCCAATAACTTTACAAATCTATCATCAAAAACAGTTTTGGAAAAAATTTTCCATCAAAATTCTCCAATAAATCAGCATTCTGCTATGATTTGGCTAACACTATGTACATAGACGTATGAAAGGGCGAATTTTTTTTTTCTGGGCTGTTTCGTATGGAAGTAGGCATGATACCAGATTCACTACACTGATTACAACCTGGGACCTGGGGCGAATTTTTTTTTCTGGGCTGTTTCGTATGGAAGTAGGCATGATACCAGGTTCACTACACTGATTACAACCTGGGACCTGGATGCGTGCATGTGTGGCAACTGACTGGTACATAGAACCACCCTAACCACAGAAATGATTACATTTAAGGAATTGCCAGCATGCAAACCCAATAGCTCGATACCTCAGTGGACTTTATTTTTTAAGGTCGCTAATTCAAACTCTCACGCCCAAATTCCAGCGGATTATATCTTTTCAAATATCATAATTACTAGACTTGACAACAGGGTCAGCCATCTTATCTGCTGGTGCCAAGGGACACACATTAATAACTAGTACTTTAGTGTATACTCTCGTGCATCATCACAAAGTACACACATGTGTACTCAGTACAATGGGGAACCAGCTGCACGACGAGGGAGGGCTCGCGACTGACACAGTGAACCTAAACTTGACTGAACTTTGATTCGTGAGAATCTGGCTTTATTGATAGACTGTTTAAAGGTATTTAAAACAAACGTAGTCCTTCAGCTCTTGTTAACTGCAATGCCGTCTGAAGGGTGCATTGGTTTTGCACTTGACTTAGAAAACGATTGCTCGTTCTTAACAAAAGAAGACCTCATCATGTGACTATTGAGGTTCCTTTTTTTGTTTAATTGGTTTAGAAAGAGTTTTCTGAGTCAATTTGACCAAGTTCCATAATATTCAAATTGATATCAAATTGGAGCTGACAATAAGCATCAGGATAACTTTACCCACAAATGAATTCCACTAGCAAATGATTAATCATGCTGTAATACTCTTACATAACAATTACACCACAACAACAACTGTATGTCATTTCAGAATTGAGAAAAATGCCAAAACTTCAGTTCCCTAATTACTGCATTTGATCAAAGTCGGTTTCACCCGTTCAGCCAAAAATTAAAAGCAATTTAGCCACTTAACTAAAAAAAATCCCAGCACTCAAAATTAACTACTGGCTTAAATCCAACTTCTTCTTCTCACTGGCACTTCACTGAAATTTTATACAACAACAGAAATTAGTTGACTGTTCCTGTAGGCTTTTGAGAGCAGCAGCACAATAATATTTGCAGAGAATATTGCAATCATACAGAGCTTTTTAATAGCTAAAGGTATATAACGTAAATCATGCGGGTTCTTTGACTGACGATTGTTAACCGACTTACCGTGCGGCTAAGTTCTACAGGGTATTAAGTTAGGGATGTATATCATGCCGGTTCTTTGAATGACAATTGTTAACCGCTTTACCGTGCGGCTAAGTTCTAAATTACTTCTGGCAGATATTACAGGTGTCTTCATTTTTTAATTTTTTTTTTTCTTTCTACTAGCAAATGGCACAAAAAAGATCCATTCAGCCAACAAATAGCCCCAATTTGAGACCTGAAAATTAGCATAATTAAAACATACTGTAGCCAAGTGCAGGTACAAGACACACCAAGAGATACATATCTATATGTATATAATATATATATATATACATATACATATACATATAAATATACATATAAATATACATATACACATATACATGGTCTGAACGTTTACAACCTCCCAGAGAAGACGACTTAAGTGAAACATTTAAAGGTTTCTTTCAAGTACTTAACGACCGTCATATCTTTGTCCGATGCGGTGAAGATCTTGACATGCCGAATTCAAGATGTACTCACTGCAGCAGCTTCCCATGTTACTTTACAGTTCAAAGGAAATATGATAGAGTAAAAACTAAAAAGGTCACATTACTTTTCCATTTTTCGCTCCAGGTGACACTTTGATGCCTCTATAGCGGCAGCTCACGCAGACACTCCTTGGGATGGCTACGGAATGATGTTCGTCCAGGACACTGATTTGTTATCTGTCAAATTTTTACAAAGAAGAAAAGGAAAGGCTTAAAAATCGAAGACAGATTATTTTGATGTAAATAGTTATGAGGGACTCGGTCTCTCCTTGATCAGCGAGGTTGTTGTGATCAGCAGCTGCCTTGAGATAAATTCTGACAATTTTTTTGTTTTGCCATCATTTTTTTTTTCTCTCTCTTTCTCTCTTAAACAATGTCATGAATTCATGAGGCGCTTCATTTAAAGGGGACACAAATCTGACCATTATTTATTGGTTTTATGCGGTATTTATAACTTTCCCCCCTGCAGCTTCTAATTCCATACTGGAAGATACCGTACTGCTGCACATTTAACATTTCTTCACTGCGTGTTCATTCGTGTTTTTATAATTTTTCTTTATAACGACTGTTTTCTGAAAATGGAGAAGAATTTTTTTTGAAAGCTGAAAAACAAATAAAATACATGACCTAATGATATCATGTGGTTTCATTGTCATGATTTTTACCTTTTTACCTTTTTTTTACATTTTACCTGAAAATATGAAAAGAACGAATAAATTAAAAGGTTTCAGATCATATTGACGCTATGACATCACTGATTTTACAAAAGACGACAGCTCCCAGACTCGACTTTCAAGCTAGCTTATCTACCAAAATGGAACAAGATGTTTTTCTCAACCGTTTTGGGGTCGAGTCGTTTTCTAGCATATATATCTCCCTGTCATGTAAGCTACAGATGATGGTTAGAGTTTACATCCCCTTTAACTAACTCGATGAAGTCTCCATTTCACTTCACGGAGTTTAAAACTTGAAAGAATCGAAATGAAGAGTCTTTAACAAGATTGCGAAAATCAGCGTTTCATTTGGGCTTAAGAGCAATAATGATTCAAAACGAAAACCCATCATTTTGGCTTCAAATTTTTTTTTTTTCCTTTTCCAAAAGAACATTTAAGTACATACCGTTCAACGAGTTGATGTTTATTGGATGAAGATGGAGGGGGGGGGGGAAATATCCTGTGAAGATTGGACTAGGCCTTAAATAGATGATTGAGTGACATGTCAACCATTACAATATATATATCTGTATTCAATGTCGTATGCATTTATAAGCTTGATATCTTCATTTTGCAAAGGGTAGCAGAAATTTAATAACTTGTTTTGAAATCTAAGCAAAATTGACAAGAAACAATGTGCTGTTTACTTTCCTTTCTTCGATGCACGTTTTATGTGTGCATTGGGAGACGTTACCATAGGCGATCCCAGCTGCATATTAAAATGTCTATCCGAACAAAAAGACAAAGTCGCGTGATGAACCTTGTGTGACGGGCTGGGAACATGAGCTCCACGCGATGAGTAAGCGAAACCTTTTGTGTGTTTTAACAATGAAACAATGTCAAAAAGCTGAGCCAACATATACCATATGTGTACATGAATAAGTATCTATTAATGTTGTAATTATTTGGGTGACAATGGATACAATGGATCTTTATAATCCAGAATGGTTGTAACACAGGTGTGAGATTGGTACCAGACTTGGGGAAGGATGGGGGCAGTGAACCTAGAGTGGGGGGTCATTGAGAGTGCAGTGGGGTGCATTCACATCGGTCTAATATCTAGTTTCCATGATGGTACACTCTCTGGATGCAGATCATAATGCCGGTACCATGAGTTGATCACTTGTGATAGACAATGTCATTCGTCATTTATTGAAGAAGAGATCTCTTGAAACATAGTTTTTAAACACATAGTTTCAAGTTAAAGAAATTGTTTAAAGCATCTTAACCTGTGCTTTTCTAAAGCACCTTCATTTTTTTTTAAATTTATTTATTTATTTATTTTTTTTAATTTATTTATTTATTTATTTTTATTTATTTATTTATTTTTTTAATTATTTCTCCCCCCCCCTCGTTCAGCCAACTGTACAATTATAATCTTGAACTAGTCATTCACCACTCAGTGCATCTGTATGTACAGTAGGTTCATACGGAGTATTTGAATGATTGTGATTGCTTTCATGTAATCACGTTACTCTCATTCGAAGATCTTTAACACAGCGTAGATCATGCGCAATGTGACTGATAATGACAGCGCCCTCTGTTAAAATCCTGGAGATCCCCATTGAGGATTCTGGATCGCAAAAAAAGTCTTTCACAAAGCCTGAAAGCTTTCTCTGATGGAAAAGGGAAGAATCGAGACGGCCATCATGATGGAAAATTAGGAATTAGCCTAGACTATTCAGACAGTGCTATTCAGATACATAATCTACATTTTGTTCTCATCCAAAGTACAATCTTCAGTGCTTCAACTGAAGTAGCAATTTGTTATGAACAAAAATCCCCAAAAGTTTTCATGTTGTTCTAAAGTGATGCATGCATTATAAAGCAAATGCCCTATTGAACAACCAATGTAGCGGCCAACGAAACAATTTTTGTTGAACACGGTACAGTCATGGATTGAACTGCCAGTAATGCAATCAATGACTCGTGAGTATTTGTTAAATGATGTCATTGAATGGCTCGCCCTGCTACAAGAACAAAATGTTGCAGGCACAGACTTTAACGTACATGAAGGTGTTAAGCATAGCACTGACTGCATAAAACATGAACCCAAGCATATAATTCTAATTAAAACGTTCACTCAATCTCTCCCAATAGGCCAAAATGTTTTTGGGGAAAAGTACGTTGTCATGATTGTGTGATTATTAACGACACGATAGTACCGGGGGTGGGGAAGAGGTAGGGTGGAATGTGGGGAAATGGTTTAGACCATCAAGGGTGAATGTATATATAATGTGCATATATATTGAGACTCTAACTCAGAGGTGGGCAACCTACGGCCTGCGGGCCACATGTGGCACGCCAGTGTTTTTTTTTTCGGCCTGTGAGATGTCTCAAGAAAACATTTTAAAAATTTATTTTTACATCATCACAAAAACGAGCTAGCTGCTTAGATTTATCGGCACTAATGATGCTGTCAGGTAGGCCTTTTATCCCCATTAATTAAACTTTACTGTATTGACATAATGTTTTGTGAATAAATATTTTAAGTACACACACCTATTGCTTGAAAGTACTCGGAATCAAAGGTTTGAAATCAACAGCAGGTCGTTGGTTAGGTGCGGCCCAGTCAATTTTTCACCCCTTATATCTAGCCCATTCATTCAAAAAGGTTGCCCACCCCTGCTCTAACTACTGTCCCCTAAATGGATCTAAGCCACAACTCCACTGATACAAGCCAAGTTCTTTCCCCACAATACAAATATAGACACTACAGAATCTTCCACAGTTTGAGTCAATAGATAGTAGTACACATGCATACATGTACATGTCTACAGTATCAATCTTTTCCTAACATTGATAACATTTCTCACACTAATATTAATCAATTCCATTTCATATCCTGAAACTGTTATTGGGTAAATTGCATTTCTAAAAAACTAAAATTGCATAAGCTAGAGTCCCATAGGGTGGGAGATAATCCAATCCCTGTATAGCTCACACCAGACGACGAAGACTAGCGAGTCGTTTCGAAGCTCTTTAAAGCTGTTCAGTGTTAACTTTTGAAAGTAAACATACCTTATTTCCATGGATACTGAAAAGGGTGGGAGATAATCCAATCCCTGTATAGCTCACACCGGAAGACGACTAGGGAGTCGTTCCGAAGCTCTTTAAAGCAGTTCAGTGTTAACTTTTGAAAGTAAACATACCTTGTTTCCATGGATACTGAAACCCCAACGTAGCGACATACTACCGTGTCTGGTCAAGTACACTCTACACAATATCAGATGAAGCAGTGAGTCAAAAACTTTCAAAACTTTCTCTCTTTTAATTTTGTTGGGTAAAAAAACCTTGTCAGTCTCTGTGGTTAAATTTGTTCATTTCTAGAATTGAATCGAGAGATTACCAAGGACTTAAAATCAGCGGTGAAAAAATTCTAGGAATATGTTTAACTCAAAGAGAGTATTTGTGAATTATTCAGCTACAAACATAAATATTAGTCTTGGGTTGTTGTTTTTCCATTTTTTCTTCTTTTTTTTTTCTTTTTTTTTAAAAAAAAATCTGACCAAACAGTCTAATATTTGTTTGCACATAATTTTTAATACATTTTTTCTCAAAAGGAACCAAAATTTCTTCCAAGTCTACAGATAATGTTCGAAAAAGAAAAATTTTCCTGACAGCGAATTTCTTGCGAAAAATAGTCAAAAGCCATTGAAGCTTGAGATGTTTAATCGACATTGCGTATAAATTTATTTACACACTGTAGTGGGAGAGGGGTTCTAACTGGCAGGGGTCAACTAAATCAGCCGTAAAGTGCAGTATTTTTTAATTCTTGCATTTTCTGTCTAGGCTCGTTTTACTTTACGCTATTTCCGACATTCACAACATATGCATAGCCTATGACATTTTCATAGACCCTATAAATCAGTTGGAAAGTGCATTATATTTTATTCTTGCATTTTCTGTCTAGGCACTCGTTTAACATTATGCGATTTCCGACATTCACAGTATATGCATAGCCTATGACATTTTCATAGACCCTATGTTCGGGGGTTGTACATACCTTACAGTAGTGTACATTGCATGCTGTCCAGGCTAGCATAACTAGTCTACGGCAATTTTTCCTGCTTGGGAATTTGACAGTCATTTTGTTGTTGTATATTTAGTTAAAGGTTTCATCAATTTTTTTGTTTTTGTTGTGCATGCACATTAGAGGCATGTGTCATCAGGGGTGATTATAACAAAGTCATGTGTTTTCCTGTCAACTCATGTTAAAGTGCATGTTTCGTGGAGGACTGCAGGGACATGAGTGTTTCTCTGAGCTGACGCAAAACATTGTTGAGATGTTGCGTCCCGGTTGACGCAAGTATCATAATCCTGGCAATATTACCGTATGTAGCAGGATCTACTTCAGCGGCAGATTGAAATGAAAAGACTAAGAACACATTTAAAAGAGACAGACAGACAGATAGAAAGACAGACAGACAGACAGACAGACTGCCAGACAACTAAAAACTGGACCACTGAATAAAAGAATAGTGTAGAAATAGAGAGAACAGTATAAAACTTTTATTTTTTTTATTTTTTTTTATTTTAATAAAATTGATATAGTTATATTTACATGACACTACACTACACATGACTCAACACTGAAGGTCAACGGACAAAACCGACCGCAGCTTTCTATCATCTCAAACAGAGAAGATGCAATCAGCAAATAACGCATACATGTACAGTATATTGACTTTTCTTCTTTTTGATAAAGTCACTGGATCCAAAACGTTGATCGAATCGTACGAAACAAGAAAGAACGCTTCAGTCTCTTTTGTGGGAAAACAAATTTTGAGGGAAACAACTTCTCTCATTCAGCTTCGCCCTTTACATCCACTTCCAGATGTCCGCCTGTCGATAACATTTAAAAAAAACAAAAAACATTTGATAAAGCGTCCTCTACTTTCTCAACAAAATTGCTGACGTCGTGCGACCGACTTTGACAATCTTCTTGTTTGCACTTCTTCTAGCGATCAATCGCATCATGAACGTCTGACGGGTTGGCGCTGGAGCACTTTTCTTTATTTTTTTCCCCTCCTTCCTTTCTCCTTCTTCGACTGGGTTTATGATTTAAGCCTCTCCCACTCTTTTTTCCATCGCACAGGCAGAGCCAGCTCTGATCCTTTCCTTTTCAAGCTGATGTAAGTCTGAAGAGATCCAATCTCGTTTGCGTTTCGGTAACGGGATTGGAACGGCAACATGGCAGGCCTATTAAAAACAAACGTCTAGCACTCTTCTGCCTTCCCCCCTCGAAGACGTCTCCGAGAGAGCCCCTCCAATTTACAAGCGAGGTGATACGGTGTGAAAGCACTTTGTACGTCCTTCTAGCGATGGGAAAACAGACGAGTATGTTGTGATAATAACCCCAAGGACGCATCTGAGTCACTTACCGACTAATTGAGGAGCATGGCACTTCGCTGAAATCTCCTTTCGAGGTTGACAGCTCAGAGACTACTGCCAGGCAAATTAGGGTCTGCTTTTATGGCTAGGTGGCAACGTAAAACTAATGTAGCAATGCACGGCGCGACGACTACGAGCCGAAACTAAATAATGCGATAGAAAATTTTGGGGAAATGTAGCATTTCATATTAAAGTCTCGTTCTAGTGTTTTTATCGGAACAAAAGATTAAAAGTGCGGAGAGAACCGAACATGTCCGCCGGTTCAATATTTACACGACGTGAACTGTAAATATGTGCTGATGCAGACCGTGATTTCATGGCGTTCTCTTGTTCCATTTTTGCGGGTTGACGAATTCATTACACTAGATGTATTATATATGATGATACCTTGGACATGATTGTACATTCTGCGCTGGCATGCTCAGATATATATGCACATCATGTGGAATCATATTCCATACCCGTAAACATTAATGTTTGATTCTCTGTTATGAACAGCTCGTTCCAGGGATTGGCAGGACTCTAGGCAAACAGACAACTGTTGACAGAGGGCTATTTTTTTCACTTACAGTAGAGATGTATGATGAGGCAAAATCCTTGCTGCAGCAAGGAGTGTTAGCTCAGTGGTTATTGTCGGTGCCTTCCAATCATAAGGTCCCGAGTTAGAGTCACTCCAAGATTAATGTATGTAGTCCAGTTACAGAGTTGTTGACAATTGACAATTCATAATCATGGACGTTAAATATGAATCTAAGAGACTGACTTGGGTCAGCTTGCGGCTTTGATAAGCCAATGATGGCTTCTTCGCGAGTTCCTGCTTGCAGGAGGATCTAAAATACCATACATCTAGTTACAGGTACTGTACTGTGACACTTTATATGGGAAAGATAAACACATTTCTACAATTCTAGTTGAAATACCGTACAGAAGACCATAGGTGTTCATAACTCGTTACTAGGCCGTAACATGCGTTCATGCACTGTTTTAATGTCCATCTTGAACTAGTTGTTACCTAGTGACCCTCCATCACTCGGATTTGCAGAGAGGGTAAACTTGGGGAGGGGGTAAGGTGGGGGAAGGAATGGGGTTGAGAGTGAGAAGGAAGAGGTGGGCGAAAAGGGTGGGGAGAGAAGGAATGGGAAGGGATGGGATGGGATGGCATGGGGCAGGAGTGGGGACAGAGGATATCTAGATCCTAATCAAAAAGAAATTTAATCTTGAGGTTTAAATCCCGACCTCACAGTCACAAATAGCTGTGAGAAAATTATTCACTGTTAAACTACAGAGCAGTGACATTACTAGTATTAGAAATGAAAGAAATTGTTTTTACCTGGTTACCATGGCAACGTATATTATTGTATAAAGACAGCTGAGCCAACCAGCTAGATCCATTTAAAATTCAGTGGTAAATTAAGTTGGAATGGCTAACTTGCAAAGGTAACCTCTTGATCGATTTTAACCAAAAGAAGAAAAAAACATTCTTACTCTAGCTCTTTTATCACAAAGAGATAGCTGAGCACTATTAAGAACTCTGAGCCTTGACAGCCAACCGATCATCCCCCCTCCCCCACCCATGGACAGATACGACAACATGTGCACCCCTTTTTATTGAGACACCTTTTTTGAGAACCCTCATTTTGACCTTTCAATACTAGATAGTGTTTCTTGAAAATGAGAATACCTTAATCTTAATCTTAATCCCATACATCTCCCTGGCTCTCTAGCTGATCCCGTGCCCCAGGGGTAAGAACACCTTGATCCCCCACCCCCTTACCTTCATAGGACTGGCAGCTGTCAGTCCTCATTATTGTTTTCAGGGTTGGTGGGAAGTCTTAAATATTACGACAGTTCACTAAAAACACCCTGCTAGCCGACACAGTGCTTCTCAAATGTTCAAAGTATGTTAAAGAGCGCCCGTTAACATAATTGTGAAATTAACGAGCTGCAACCTTGGTCTTGATATACTACTGGCGTACAGTACGTCACTGTCCTGTGACTCCTGTCACTATAATCTTCAACGTATTTTAGAATGTCTGTTGATTCACTATATGACATGGAAGCAGCCAGAAATGTTCAAAAACAAATTAGTTGATCGACTAAATTAATGCCTCTGTACAGTAGCAGACGGAGATCATTAAAGATCAATTCAGACACTGCTTGTTACAGATCAACGCTGGTTTTTATCTCAGCTTTTAAATCTTTGTTCTTGTTTTTGTTTGCCATCTCCATCTCCTCCTCCTCTTCCTCCTCCTACTCATTATCCTTCTCCTTTCTTTCTCTTTTTTCTTTCTCTTTTCCTTTGTTTCCCTTTTTCTTTTAAGAACATTTGCCTCAAGATTTTGGCATGAATGTCTTCTGTTAAATATCCTTCTCCACAGTGAGAAGAATAGTTCTATAAAGAATACAGTATGTATGTTTTTTTTCTTTCTTTCTGTCTTAACTTTCTTTCTTTAAGTTAAAGTTGATAATAATACCAAAACCAACCAATCAGTGTCAGTTCGTTTCTTAATGATTTATTGAAGCAGATTTTGGGGTTGAAAATGACAAAACAATATTTATATTTCAATGCTATTGCTAGTCCATATTAAAACTGATGAGTTTTTGGATTTTTTTTTTTAAACAAAGAGAGGGAAGCACAACATAACTGATTTCTAGTGGTAATGCATTTCAGGGGCGAGGGGCAGCATCTAGCTGTGTGGAGTAAATGTAGTACGTACCAACTTGAAAATCTGTGTCTGGGCGACGAAATGTCAAGAATCTATCCGATCACAATGGTTTGTAATTCATTCATTTTTAAACACCATCGAGTGAATTTTAAGCCCCTGAAAAACAGAAGTACTGTGACTGTGTCATTTTTGTCAGACCAGTACCTTCTAATGCCTTCATATCTGCTTGAGCATGACACAACAAAAATTATGTCGACATTTAACTCTATAGGATCACCTGATTAGTATATTACTAGAAACATTTGAAAGAAAAGTACTGTCCTTTGCTTGCGGCTAGATCTGATGCGAGACAAATTATAGTCCCAGCCATTTCAGAGGATTGATATTATGATATCAAATCTACAGTAGTAAATGTTTCCTGGAAGGTAATGAGGGCGGTATTGCAGAACTCAGCATGCATAGACTCCGGACGTGTGACCTGATTAATTCGCTTTGGCTTTTAGTACAACGTTTCTGTATGCTGCCGTCTTCGACGAATGTAACCGTAATAGTGATTACGGAGTTTGCGATCTGCGTAATAGTCATTGCCGCCCCCCCCTCCCCACCCCGTCACAATTTTGCAAGGTCGGTAGGAATGACTCCACAGTTTTCCCTTTCGGGAAACCAAAATACACAATTTAATATACATGTGGATAGCTACTGTACTTCTAGAGTGGCTGCAGTGACATGCTGGTTGAAATTTGAGCATGTCTGTTGACCTTTAAGTAGTGCTTTGGCCGCCATTTGACATGTCACAATTAAACGAATTAATGTACTGTTTAACGTTTATAGTAAGTTAACGTGCACGTTAAAAAGCCAGCCAGTCCTGACACCTACTGTAGCAATTAGTGGAGAACAAAACCTTCCACATTTTTATTCGACACCCAAAAAATTTGCCATTTAAATACGGCCGACTGGTTTTATTTACAACCAATCGGCCATATTTAAATGGCAAATTGCCATGGCAAATTGCCATTTGCAGTGTAGTGAGACGTAGTACCAATTGGAAAGCATACATACAAATAGGCTAACAGACCATGTTGGCTACGACAAACATTGAAATGCGTTTAATCTATGAACGTTTGGTCTGTGAAAGATTCCGAACAAACGGTCGTTTCCCGTTTCAGTGAAATAAATGGAAACCGGCAACACTACCCTTATGTAGAGGTACATCTGTGTCACTGTATCATGCTATCAAAGGAACTTTCAAGGTCATCAGTTTCAATTGCTCCAGAATTTTTAACTAAAAGTCTTCAAAATTACTTTCCCGGTGGTTGTGAATCTCCAAATTTAGATATTTTCCACGAATTTCCGGATATCGAGAAACTGTGTTAAAGCTACAGAAGATTCAATGTCTCAATTTGAAGAAGGACGGAAAAAAAAAATAAAAAAATATTGAGTACCTATTATCTGATATTTAGCATACTTGAGACCAATACTGAAGACCCTTGAACTTACTATGTGTACTGTATTACAGAAAACAAAACTACCTTATCTCTCCACGGTATAATTTACACTGTATGTTAACACATCTATGTATATATCTGTTGTACATACTGTTATAAAGTAACATATGTATTACATGGGTAGCACGTGCACTTTATGACATAAAACTATCGTAGATATAAAAACACACAAGTATACCTGCAGAGCATACATGTACCTGCATGTTATATGGTAAAAGCTCTTACAAAGTGCTTACAGATGGTTCCAATAGTACATGATACTATATTGCACTATTCCGGTTCACATTCAACATATAAATGTACTCAGAAAAAAGGAACCTTCGATCTGTTTGCTTTTTTTGTAGTATTGATCTCATAGTAAAATTGCTATGAAAAATGGTCATATTGCTAAACAAAGTTCAAAGATATATAGGACATTTTTTTGTAATATATACAAGAACCATATGGGTAAAAAAAATTAAGAGCAATTATGACCCATAAAACAAATGTGAACAATAAATTACTCCGGGCTGCATTGTTAAACAGGGTATACCTCTGAGCACCGGAACTCAACAGTCGTAACTAATCCAAGTTGCGAGTAAAGGAGTTAACTCCCACTAATCATGAAAAATATAAATACAAGGGAATTCAGAATATTAATATATTGTGCTAAGTATAGTAATTTACATTTTCACATGTTCCATCTTACAGTAGTTTTGATGTCTGCTAATTTTGATGATCTCAAAACAAAGTTCTGAATATAAGATGGTTGGTTCTACACAGGTACAAAATCTCATATATATTTACATGTTTGCATAATTTGTATGTTTCATGCATTAACCACCTTTCAATTTTTGAAATGATGTCATCAATACCAGTTTAACATTTGCTTTTTTTTTAATATGAAACTCTGTTGATTTCATGTTAAAAAGCACCCTTCAATCTTATCATCTTAAATTAGTCAACACCAAATTCTTTTTTGCAAATTTAGTGATATTTTGTGAATATATATCTGACAAAAAGCAGATCTAGTAGATAGTGATGTCATCAATGACTATATAACATGTCATCAATGGCAATTTGACCTAAAAAGTCTGCTTTCTTCACATAATTTACATGTACAGTACTCATCGATTATCCTTCCACGGAAAAAAAAATTCTCACAAGCATGTTTCATCAGGAAGTAATTCTAAATGAAAAAGAAAACTTAGCAAACTTTTAAATCCCAAATGTATCACGTTTCAAGGGTGAACGTCAGGAAAAAGATGATGATGATACAAATTTCATAAAACGAGCTTTTAAAAAGAAGAGCTGATACTAGGATGATATGACGGACATCCTACTATGATTCACTTTCTACGAGTAAAGAAAGGGTTTATCTTAGTAAGAGAAATGGTCTCCATTTCAAACAGCAAAAATATTGAGCATATAAAGGGAGAAATATATTGAGATGGGGTTTTCTGTTAACAGCTTAGATTACTTTTTTTCTCTTTTTCCACGGATGTCAGTTTTACCACGCAAATACGTCCAGCTTTAATATGAAGCATAGTAATATAATAAGATACATTAATACTTTGAAGTAGGGCATTCCGAGGTGAGTCAACCGTTGAAGTTACAAAGTATGTCATATTGTCACATTCAGGGTCACTTCTTCAAGAAAGTCTGAAAGCTCCCTGCGGGCTCTGAATTTAATTTTTAATGACGACAGTGAAAGTAAAAAGAACTGTGAATATATATATATCCTACACCTGGCTGTGAACATGTGATATATATGTCTGTTCTAATGAGAAACAACGTAACATAGCCAGCTCACCTTGGTTGTTTAAAATTTTAGAATGAATAGTACTTCACTGTTGCTTGCAAAGTATCAACACAGGGTACTGATCATCCAATTAAAAAAGAGTTTAATCAAGATAACCAATTAAAACACAAGATCTGGTCCTCCTTGTCGTTAGTTTAATATCGAACAATTCAAAGAATGATGGGTTTTTTACATGAAAAGTACCGTTATTTCATGTTTTACATGCTGCCATCATTCACTGACACACTGTATAGCAATTATATAGAGACTAGAAGGAAAACAAACAGAGGAAAATAGACGGTACCAAAAATATTGGGAGGACAGAGAAGTCCTGAACTACCTATCTAGACGAAAAAAATGTTGAAGGATTCCTGTTACAAGAAATACATAGTACGTCTTCGGAATGGTTGATCCAGAAAGGGGGAATGAGTGAGGCGGTGCCCAGAGAGTGAGGGCGCAGACTTGCTATTAAAATATTCCAATAGTAGTTTTAAGGTAGATGGGAAAGTGCAGATGTTGAGGGAAGACAGGTAAGAGAGGAGCGACGGAAATCTTAAATTTTCACCATGAACACCAGAAAGAAATAATAATTGTTTGTAAAGAGATTAAACAAACGCGTACATAAATATTTTTTTCAAACTCTGTTTTCTCAGCTGCTAGATTCAATAATACACAGAGAATCAGGCCAGGTCTACCGGTTCATGATATTTTCCAAGAAATTGGATTTTTTTTTTTTCCCCTTTTCTTTTTCTTTTTCTTTTTATTCAAATTCAATCAGAAATTCATTCAAGTTACATTTGTCTTTTCATAATGAAAATCAATCATAAAAGCAATGTACCAATTGTTTCTCTCTTTTTGTGTGTGTCTATGTGTGCGTGTGTGTGCGATCAAGGTTAAAGTATGAACTGGTTACTTGAATTCTATAACATCTGCGCACGCTTTGTAATCTTGGAATGTATCAATTTTAGCGCCTAAACGTTTCAAGGGACAAAGTTTTGACAACGATTTCGAATTCTCAAAACCTGGCAGATGTTTTCAAAGGAGTCGCAGGTCATTGACTGAACATTGCTGTTGAATATTTATGTATACATGCATGTACTTCACATTAAACATTCCTCTCCGACAAAGTGGAAAATAATGAGCAAAGTTCAATTTTCTTGTGATTAATTATGTGCCCTAAATTGGGTCCAAATTTTACGACAATTGAGAGATTTCAATACTGTGGTAAATTTCGTAAATGTATCGTCTTAAAAGTACCAGGAGGATGCCAGCCTGTCAGGTATATATATATGCACTTACAGCCAATCAGAGTAATACAATTGGGTAAGCTCTGTTAGGTGTGATTGTACCCATGGAAACTTATTCAGTCGGCTGACAGGCTCCTCTAATCTTTTGACCAATGGAATGGACAGATAATGTAGAAATGACATTTCAAATAGTAGATTTCAAATAGTAGAATTAAAAAAACTAATCTGTAGGATATATCTGCACACGCCTGTGAATGTTAACTTTTCCAGCACACTCTCAAGAGATCGCAGTGGTGAAAAAATTTGTCTCTGTATCATCGAGATTTAAAATATCTCATTGTTGAAGAGACTTTAAAAGAAATTAATTGCCTTGGGTGTAAAGTGAGGTCCCAGTAAAACGTTAGTCATAATCTGCATAATTATACCTACCCCCGAGGCAAAGACTGTGGATTAAAAAACCTTATTTGCAAAAGGGTGTTTGTTGCAAGGCTTTTTTTAACTCTCCATCGGATTTAAACAATTACCTGAAGTGAGACCAGGCTATGACGGGGGTTCAGTGGTTAGCAATATTAGCTCAAAAAATACAAGAGGAAAAAAGATTCATAAATTACCACTTTTTCACATGAATGGTCCCATATTAAAAAAGAGAGCAATTGCAACAAGTTGCTCAACTTTCGAAGTTGGTTGCCAGCCCTTAATTTTGAAAATGTGCAATAGGAGCTATTTTAATACTGCTGCAGGCTCTACTCCAAAAGTGCACATGAATACAACTAAGTTACCTGTCTCCAACCAACATGTGCACTCCCAGTCAATAGCGTACAAAAATTATTAACATTTTACATATCATTTCAAAACCCATCGTACATCCTTCTTTCCACACGGAGCATTAGGAATTCCTAACAATTTTAAAAAAATTCAGGGAGAGGCAAAAAAAAACTTAAATTGCACCAAATTAGACTTTTTGGATGAATCATGGAAGTTATGGTACATATAAATGAAAATGCTATCTTTGATCACAAAATACAAAGGACACAAAGAAACTTTCGACTTGATGAAAAAAAAAAGAAGCAAATGACAGTCTTCCTTGATGTATGTATGTATTGTATGTATTTTAGATCCTCCTGCAAGCAGGAACTCGCCGAAGGAGCCATCATTGGCTTATCAAAGCCACAAGCTGACAGAAATCAGTCCCTTAGATTCATATTTAATGTCCATGATTATGAATTGTCAACAACTCTGTAACTGGACGACATACATTAATCTTGGAGTGACTCGAACTCGGGACCTTATGATTGAAAGGCACCGGCATTAACCACTGAGCTAACACTGATGTTAAGACACTAAACTTTTAGGATGGTCTTTAAGACTCAAGGCAAGCAAGGCCAAGGTTATATGCAAAGCATTGCCTGTTTAACCACCATAGAACTACATTATCTGAGGGGGTGTTTTTAATATTTTAATTTTATTATTTAATTCTACTTTACCACTTACATTTGACATTTCCAAGCATAAATCTTTTACTAAACATACAGTATAACTGTGGCTTTTATGCCACATTTGTACAAGGATGTTGAAAATTAATTTTATGCTGATCAGATACATGGTTTAATAAGATAACTGTATTTAAGGTAATTTAAGAATAAAATGACTAAATTTACTTACATAACATGTGGTGGAATAAACGGCATATTTTTTAAGGACATGCATATGAGGGCGGAATGGTATTTATTTATTAATGCCATAAAAAAAAAACATTATTGCATAATACAAGAAGATGAATCACCACATTTGAGTCTTACTGTCCTCACTTGGTAATGTTTAGAAAGTACAACTGCGCCCGTGATATATGTATGACATAACTTTTATGGAATGGTAACAAAATATATGACTCTCAGAACCC
>JAIPMN010003601.1:0-11180 GCA_020650975.1 Apostichopus californicus | reverse complement strand
AATGGGGAGGGGGTTGAGGGGGAGGGGGTTGAGGGGGAGGGGGAGGGGGCACATCTCGGGAAGACATCTGTGTCACTTAAGGAATTAAGACAATTCATAGGATAGACTCATGCACGCATGCTTGCTGCAGTTTAACCGTCGGTCAATTCGTTTCTTTTCCTTCCTTTTCTTTAAATGTCGTTCTTTTCTTTATTTTTCTTTTTACATTTTCTTTCATTTAGAAGTCGTTGCAATAGAAATAAGTCGATTGTGACGCATGACAGGGTAACGTACAAGTACTAAACCGTCATACCAAAGAGTTTTGTAAATAAAATAGAGTCTAAAGTCAAGATGCCACTTGGTTTTCCACCTCTTCAATCTATCTCCAGTATATGGTGCTACATGTTACAAAACAAAGCAGGATTTTATTAACTTCTTTGATTTTTTATTTAAGATCAGATGAACACACATTCTCGCCTTGTTTCAAAAAGTACTTGAGCAATGTGAGTATTACCAAGTTATATTTAGTATTACCAGTATTGGTAGTACTACCAGTACTGATAGTACAACCAGTACTGATAGTACTACCAGTACTGGCAGTGCTACCAGTATTACCAGTATTAGTTAGTATTGCCAAGTTTTATTTAGTTTTACCAGTATTGGTAGTACTACCAGTCTGGTAGTACTAAATATAACTTGTTAATTTCTAATACTGGTAATACTGGTAGTACTACCAGTATTACCAGTATTAGTTAGTATTACCAAGTTATATTTAGTATTACCAGTACTGGTAATACTGGTAGTACTATAGTACTGCTAATACTACCAGTATTACCAGTACTGCTAATACTACCAGTACTACCACTATTAGTAAGTATTACCAAGTTATTATTATTTTATAAATGAATTGTGGGAACAGTTAGTTGTTCAGAACTGATAATCCAACATTTATTTTACATTATTTCATAAGGCAGTGTCCAATCATATAATTGCTCTAGATTTCAATGAATCAAACTTGATAGTTGATACCGAACGTTAACAGGTACCTGCCTCTCGCTGATGATAAGTTTATCTTTGCCTAACCTGTCATCTTATAATTTCTCTCAATCACAAAAGGTCAAGACAGTGATTGAAATCAAATCTTTAACAACAATCACAGACTGAGCTCTACCAGAGTGTGAAGACTCGCGCAAAAAGAAACGTCTAATGCCGGTAATCTGACCTAGTTTCGAATGAGGTGTAACAGAAGTGTTAGACACCACCATCGATCCCAGAAAATACACACACAGCTTGCTACTGTCGGTATATAGACACTAGTGTACATATCACTCAGTACATACAGCTGCGGTCAATACCCACAGTACAGTGTATAAACGATATAGCGATGGACATCTTCAGGTCCAGCTAAAGATATCAAGGTATCATGTTTCATTACTGCATTTTGTAGCGACACAAACAAAATGTCACTTGCAAGCAACAGAAAGTTAACTTTTACAGATGGCCGGACGCGGTTTTGGGCGAGTCTTCAATGCCTTTAACATGATTTGATAAATTCTGGAGTATCTGTGTCGTGTTTTTCAGTTCATCCATCTTTTCATAATTTATACAAACTGATTACTACAAAAATGTAGAGGTTAATGACCTATGTAATGATGTTCAGGACACGTCACTACAGTATGAATTAAAGTCTAAACCACTCTTAAAAGTGACACAAATTAGTGTTCATGATAAGTATAGTTTGGTAGATGCAAGTGAAGGAAACCCTCCCAGAGTAGTTGAATGCAAACACAATCAATGGATCAAGTCCATGAATAACTGATGCCGAGACAGAAATATTAAGAACTACAGTCAAATGTGTGTATCTATTCATTCAAGAGTTTAAGATGATAAAAATGTCTCTTCCTTTGGTTTGCATTTACATTTCATACTTCCTTTTTACATTCTGACTTTTCTATAAATTCATTTTTTTTTTTTTAAAGGAAAGTAATGTTACAACAAACTGCCCAAACGGATTATTTTCCAGGGGCAGAAGTTTATATGCTAAACAGAAATACTGGAACTTCCAGCATCTAGACCAAACCCACATCCTTGGAGCATTTTTATCACAAAGATGTAAAATTCTCAATTTGGATGATATTTTGTAAATGCATCTGGCAACAGCAGTGTGGGTGTATAGTATAGACCACTGTGACCCACTTTCTGTGTGGGTGGTATCAACAAGATGATTGTAATAGGAAATATAGCAGCATAGACCACTGGCAACAGCAGTGTGGGTGTATAGTATAGACCACTGTGACCCACTTTCTATGTGGGTGGTATCAACAAGATGATTGTAATAGGAAATATAGCAGCATAGACCACTGGCAACAGCAGTGTGGGTGTATAGTATAGACCACTGTGACCCTGGAGTAAAGAGTTTAGCTAGTCGTAACATGTTACACACAATCCAACAGAGATAGGGACAAGATTAAATGAGATGGGGTTTTTAAAGAGCAGTTCAAAATATTTTCCTATCCAAGAAAAAACACTACATACTGTAGTCTGCCACTGGAATATCCCCTTTAAGGAATGACTCAGAAGAGTCTAGCTGCTAAAAGATTGAGTCAGACATCCTACTTAGAAAGTTACCTTCTTGTCCCATAATGAGCTTAGCTTGTTTGCAGTGATTCATGGATAGATACAATACGTGATTAATTTTTGGTAATATGACTGTCGTAAGAGCAAACAATTGCAGAGACTATTAATTAAATACTATTCAAGAGGCTACTAGGGAAATAAGCAATATGTGATGATGAAATTACAGTTTATCCAGTTATGTGAAATAATGTAATCTTGAAATGTAACAATTATGAGAAACTTTTACCAATTATAATCTTACGTTTTGTTGTCTTCTTTATTATTTTGCAGTTTCAGTTTTCATTATGTTTGTATATGATGTAGTCTGTTTGTATATGATGTAGTCTGTTTGTATATGATGTAGTCTGTTTGTATATGATGTAGTCTGTTTGTATATGATGTAGTCTGTTTGTATATGATGGAGTCTGATTGTATATGATGTAGTCTGTTTGTATGTGATGTAGTCTGTTTGTATGTGATGTAGTCTGTTTGTATATGATGTAGTCTGTTTGTATATGATGGAGTCTGATTGTATAGGTTGTAGTCTGTTTGTATGTGATGTAGTCTGTTTAGGATGTAGTCTGTTTGTATGTAACATAGTCTGTTTGTATGTGATGTAGTCTGTTTGTATGTGATGTAGTCTGTTTGTATAGGTTGTAGTCTGTTTGTATGTGATGTAGTCTGTTTGTTTAGGATGTAGTCTGTTTGTATGTAACATAGTCTGTTTGTATGTGATGTAGTCTGTTTGTTTGTGGTGTAGTCTGTTTGTATGTGACGTAGTCTGTTTGTATGTGATGTAGTCTGTTTGTATGTGATGTAGTCTGTGGCATTAATAACCCCTTGTGGTAAACCTGATCTATCTTCATTAATGAACAACTTGTTATGATCTGTGTCATCACAAGGTGATAACGAGTGGGGGTGGGTGGGGGGAGGGAGAAGATCGCAGCGAGGGGAACAAACCATTGGGCAAATGGAAATGGTTTTGTGTTAGCAGATTTTAAGATTCACGTAGGTGTACTGGAAATCCCTCCCAGCCCCACCTTACGTACTATAGTCCCAACTGCCATTATCACAGTTCACAATTACAAAGATTGGATGACATGTTTCAGCACTAGTAATATATACTTAGTTAATATTCCATTTGTCCCAGGTTATTCAATGGTCTTTGCTGTACATAATTAGACTCCATGGCTTCAAATTATTACAGAGAGGACAGAAATGCTATGGTATTTGGCAGTCTTTGCTTTTCAAGAAAAAGATACGTATGATGTACATACTACAAAACATAGTGTCTACTGCTTCCATGAGATGATGATGATGAAATTCGAATTGCAATTTTTCAGTAGATTAAATCTCGATGGCAGGGGGAGAAGATGTTTGACTATGATTTCTGGCCACCTGCTACCATATTACAATCACTCTGCACTAGTTAAAAAGATGGATATGATTGAACTGGACCAATTTAGGAACCACTTCAATACCCTTAAATCAATTACAGGGCTGTAAAGGTTCCCTATCAATGTCAAGTTTATATTCAAATCCTACAAATTTAGCACAAAAATGGAACCGGTAAACAATGACTACCATGGTGGCTTGACCATGAGGAAATGATCCCCTTTAATATATGGAGGGAACACAAACAAATAAAGTGCTCTGTACAAACAAGACACAATGAACCTTTGGAAAGAACTTTAGACCTCTTTAAAGTTTGGGAATATATTTCTACAAATCTTTGGTAACAGCATAGTGCATGATATCAGCATGGCATTTGAGCTAAATTTGCTTCTCATTTCTTAACCATGTAATGAAATATTTATTTCTACCTCCAATTCTCACAAATAAAAAACTTGCATTCCATTTTTAAAGCAAAGCAGATTTTCCAATATATCACACAAGCAGAAATCAATCACAAGGTGCTTTGAGAAAGCAAAGGAATGCTTAGTTACAACAGGAATCAAACCATTTCCTGTTCATGACAAGTACGATGCTCTATCAACTGAGTTGACCAGACTTAAAACTGTTGACAAATCCATTTCATTGCTGGTGGAAGGGGAGGAGGGGTACTAATCCACTTAATAACTAATGACAACAGCTGGTGGAGGGGGGAGGAGGGGTACCAATCAACTTAATAACTAACTAATGATAGCTGGTGGAGGGGGAGAGGAGGGGTACCAATCCACTTAATCACTAATGACAACAGCTGGTGGGGGGAGGAGGGGTACCAATTCACTTAATAACCAATGATAGCTGGGTGGAGGGGGGAGGAGGGGTCCTAATCCACTTAATAACCAATGATAGCTGGTGGAGGGGTACCAATCCACTTAATAACCAATGATAGCTGGGTGGAGGGGAAGGAGGGGTACCAATCCACTTAATAACCAATGATAGCTGGTGGAGGGGGTGGAGGGGTACCAATTCACTTTACAACCAATAATAGCTGGTGGAGGGGCGGGTGGGGGAGGAGGGGTACCAATTAACTTAATAACCAATGCTAGCTGGTGGAGGGGGGAGGAGGGGTACCAATCCACTTAATAACCAATGATAGCTGATGGATGGGGGGGAGGGGTACCAATCCACTTAATAACCAATGATAGCTGGTGGAGGGGGAAGGAGGGGTACCAATCCATTTAAGATAAAACCAATGATATCAGTGGGTTGCACATTCACAACATGGAAAGATGTCTACTGAATGGTATCTTCTAGAGTACAGATACTTCCTTCATAGTTAATATTTGTTACCTTTCTTTTGCATCAGAACCACTCAGGGTGTTGTTTCATCTCATCATGTACTCTCTTCTCCACCAATGATAGCATCTGCTGGTCACATGGCAGGTTGTAACTCACAAATACTTGCTTCTTGGTGGCCTTGGCTTATATTCAAGCAAAAGAAGAAAAAATACAAATTAGTTTACACATTTTCTGTACCTTTAAAAGGATATTCTAGGTAAATTTAAAATAAAAACATTTTAATAATGATGGCATGACATATCTTTAGTATCCTGGTGAAGTCTGTGTATTGCTTAAAGACATAACAACATTTGAAATGTTTTGTACCAAATGTAAACTGGAAGCAAACAGGTGTGATGTCATAGATGAACACTCACAAATTTGTTTCATCTTTTACTTAAAATGTGTATCCAAGTTTCTTCTTCAAAAATAGTGGTGCATCTCAATATGCATACTCTCCTATACAGTCATTGGTGGTATTGTTAAGTTTACATCCAGTAACATCAACTGGACATCAGTACATGAGACAAACAAAGGCAACAAAGGTCATTAAACTGATTCATTAGAACTAACAAAATACTATAAAGAGAATCCTCATCTGATAAATATAGAAAAAAATATAGGAACATTAATAACTCTTTTAATATATAAGTGCCTCACTTTGTCCACGCGATCATAGACATAATATTAAAGACAAAAGCTAGACCACTTACGTCAATTATGAGATGTGCAAAAACATGTTACAACCATGGAGGAGGGTCATATGACAAGTTCCTGGTAGCACTTAAAACTTATCATACTCCCTGTATATTCATTTGATTAGCAACTAATGTCACAACCATATCAGATTTATGTATATATTTTGATGTATATGGACAATCATATTCAGAGATTTGGTTGTTCACTACAAAATGTCTTGGTCCTTACACAGTACCACTTCAAGAGAAAGGTTCTAGTTTTTGTGAAAAAAACTTACTTCAGTTGAACCAATTCAGGCTGTGAAGGTGCAAGTACAGTGATGGTACTTTCTTTGTACTAAAAACAGTTTCTCCTGAAATGGAGTTTTATTGCTCGTAAATGCAATTACTTTACTCTAAAGACAAAGGGCAGTAGCCTAGAGTATATGTACAGTATATGCATATTACACAAAATCTAAAATTCAGTATTGTGTATTTCAGCAATTAAAACAGTGTGATATAACACATGGCACAGTGGAGTTGCATTTTACATTTGCTTTATCAATTACTTTTTGCCTAGAGCTGTCTTGGAAATAGAATTTGTAGATCATGTAATGTTCAAATGTCTGTGCCTTTTAAAGCCTAAAGATAACACTACATTTACATTTGTAACAATTACAGTATATGATAACTTACCAAGTTTCTTGGCTAAGGCTGTGGATAGTATATCAACATTCTCACCAAACAGGGATGCAGAACTTGGATCACTTTCCTGTAAAATAATAACAGTTTTATATAAAGTAACATTCTCTTGACATTGCAAGGACATTATTATTTTCAAACACACATTTTCAGGTCAAGCATCTTCAAGTTGCACCACCACCCCAGTAAAGCAGATGTTTTGAACATGTATACAGCATATTAAAGTGTACATTATATTCTTTGTGTAGCTGAAGCACAGAATTAGTGAGTCATACAGGTCAAAACTGTGTCTGACTGGCTGTAATATGATGTATTTTTCTTTTTTAGGCAACAATAACAGAAATACCCAATACTGATAGTTAAATGAGATTATGCCCCACAAAATGAAACTTCAAAAGGCAAAATATTTTAGTCTTTCCTCAACAATTGAGTAATAAAATTGCCAAGCTTCTGCTACTGTACTTTCATCATGTGCGATAACCTACTGTACAGATATTATCCCTTAAATAAAAATCATACCATAAAACACCTCATTTGCCTGCACTTATCCATACAGATCGATACTCACTATATTAGTTGTCATAGCAACTGCAAGACCCTCCATTTTGGCAGCAGCTGAACCTATCCAAACGAAGAAACTTTCCTTCATTTTCAAAACCTGGAAGTGAACTTCTTGATCAAGTAGGTTATCCACAAAGTTATTAACATCAAATGAACAATCAGCAGTGGTGTTAGTTTCATTAACTGAGGCCATTATTCCTGCATTGTAGAGTAAAAGAAACATTGGATTATCAATTGTGACTCACTGTATGACATAACATTCATGATCTCACATTACTTAAGTACACTGTAAGCCTTTCAATGTGTAATTTTTTTTAATGAAATTGCATTCAACATAGCATTTTTCATCCTGAATGTTGTTCTAATGATAGACACTTTGCCTGATACAATCACTCTTTTTTTACTTGTGCATGTAGGTTGGATATTTAAAAAAGTCATGCATAAAATAGATACAGGGCAGAATTTGCTACTCAAAGCCTCACAAGGAGCTTTCTGTACGCCAGGTATGGAGTATGCTTATTTATTTGTAGACAGCTTGTTGATCAAGCGAAATCAAGTGAATCAACCTGAAAGTGTCAATTCTTCATTCTTTACATTGGACACAAACAAATAAATCTACTGATAAAAGTAAGTGTATCAACTTTTAGTTAGGCTAAGTACTTTTCCTATGGTCAAACATGGAATAACCAATGATGAGTCATAATAGTCTCAGAGAGTTGACGATGAGTTAAAAAAAACGATGCATATTTGTGAAGTTGGTTAACACCCACTTTGAGAATGGTTTTCTCAGACTTTATTCAAAATTCAATGTTGTTTGACCAGATTTACTAGTTAGTAATCACTAATCAGTTGCTATATCAAAACACAGGCAAACGGTACTCAAATGCCAGCTTCAAATCTTTCCTTCCATATATTACTTTGTGGCTATCGTTGGTAGTGCCTCATGATCTGTGGTTGCAGATGTATAGTCACATACTGTACATCAAGTATGCTAGTTAGGCTTCATTAGTCTGCAATATGCCAGCAGTGTAACGTGACTTCGTACTGTACTTTATGCTTGTGAATTTTTCATTTTCATTTCTTTATTCCAGTATAAATTTACAGAGAAATTTATAAATAGGATAATAATATAACAATATACAGAACATCAAAATACAGGTTAAGACATAAAAGTTTATGAGACTAAGTTAATAGTGAGACATAAAAAGCATTACAAAAGTTATCAAAATTATCAAGAAGCTACAACAAAGGATCTAAGAAGCTGTCTTTACCAGTTTACAAAAAAAAAAGGGCTGCTCTGTAAATAAAACGAGTTCTTAAAGAGTAAAAATTCTAAAACATTATCAAAAAGCTACAATAAAGGATCTAAAGAGCCGTTTTGTACAAAAAGGGCTGCTCTGTAAATAAACGAGTTCTTAAAGAGTATAATTCTAAAAGATGGAGTGATATTTGGATTTCTCAAATTATAATAAAATTTGTTTTATTGCACAGAGAGTTGAGCTTGGAATGTAGAGGATGTTCGTTAGAAGTTTGAATATTTTTGACAAGTCGTATAAATTCTTTCCTAGCAGATTCATTGACTCTATGTACAAGATTCTCAATGTTGCACGTTATTGCGGCAAGTCGAAAACCTTATTGTTGGTCTAGACTATACACAATATACAGTACATGAAAAGAGCGTTTCGCAAAACCACATCTAACGCCTGACTCAGGCCTACTTTACACAGTACACTACGAATACCAGTTATGCTACACTATTACTAGCCTATGGTAAATTTGCGGTACACAGTAAATCACTGCTATGAATTCAATATGAGTTAAGGATTTCTTACCTTATCGTCAAAAAATTTGTATTGCGAGGAAGTTGATTTTTTCTCCACCAATAAGCCTATAATGATTGACTGCTACCGTCACTAGTATTGACATCTGAAGGCGATTTATATTTGTGAAAGAGGGTGTACGTAAGAAATAATTATCTCCCTTGTGTGTCCATGTCAGAGGGTATACCTCAACTGCAAGCACTGTTTGCATATATTTCTTGTTCTCTTGTTACGATTTTCAAGGACAGAGAAAGCAAAATTACTCTTTAATATTCTGTGGAATGTATCTCGGAGCCTTGGTGGGGGCCCAGGGGACAAAGCTCCCCGAAAGATGCAGCGTTTTCAGATATTTCTTGTTCTCTCGTAACGAGTGAAAACCCCCGAAATACATGCAAGAAAGAAGAATTTTATTTCCTCTCTGAGGCTATGGATCACAGAATAAATAGACGAACATTAGTTCCGAGCAATGGATGCATCATATTTTGGAAGCTGCCACCGATGGGGCACGATAACTACAGTGTTTTCTTTGTCGTTTGCAGAAACGCAGAACAGTGAACACACTTCACTGTCGAAACAACAATCCACAATCGTGCTGCATTTAAGAAATGCTTCGACTAAATGTGGATATTACTCAGGGCAAGCTGTCGGAAGGGTTGGTGTTCAGTGGAGTGTTACACTTGCTCCTCTTCTAGGTCAAAACCTCAACGACCATGATATCGACATTTGTAGGTACCACGATAGGCCAAGCCATCAAGTAACATGTGGTGGGTAGGACATGCCAGTTCAACTTCTATCGATGCTTTACTGGTCGAATTTGTGTGTTAGTTAATGGAACGATAAATAGTGGTACGACACCTGTATACTCAACAAAGACTGAGCGAGGCATAAAATCTTCTCCTGTCATCTTCTTATGGGCGATCATTCCCACAAAGAGCAAAAACAAAAACGACATGAAAGAATCTGGTCAAAGCTAACACTAAAAGCAATCAACTGTCCAACTGAAAGAAACATTTGATTTGAAGCAAATTCGATGGGAGAAACAAACAACACAAATAAACAGCTAGCAAATCAAATCAATATCACACTGCCAACAAAGTGGAATAAATAAGGGCTTTGCTTAAAACCTAGAAAGTAAATATATCAAACCAAAAAGAGCATAAAAACGAACACCTTCGAAAAGTCAATAAGAACATCGTTGTGTTTGACGTATCTATTCCATGCTGAAGTGATTAGGCCTACTACTAAAATCACATAGTTTATCGAATTTATACACAGAAACGTTCCCTGCTCTTTAATTAAACGGGCTTTCCCAAAAATTGACCACGTTTAATAAACGATTAAAGATGCATATTCATATCGTTGGGGATCTTTCGACACTGATTGACCGATTTTCATAGAGCGGGAAACTGAATCTTAAAATTCTCAAATATGACTAGAAATTAAGACCAACCAAGGTTTGCATGATGCCATCATAGACACTTCGTCCTTAGAATTGAATGCCGAGTGGTCTTCCTGACAGCCTAAATAAGTAAACGTCCTTTCAACTGTTTCGGAATACCATCAGTCCCGAAAATGTTCGCAAAAAACACCGGTTCTGTGATTCCGTAGATTGCATTTACATCCATGACGCATGTACGAGGGTTTTGCAGGGCCAAGTACCTTTTATTCCTTTTTCATGTGTTCTGATTGGTTTGGTAAATTGACCTGTTTTGCTTTTAACTAACGCCCTCAGTTTCTTGAAGTTTGTCGGCATTCCAAAGTTTCTCTGACAGTCGAAGGTAAAAACTCTGTGGAGTGTTTTGAAAAAAATGAGGGCGCTTTGTGTTGTACGGCACAAAGCCAGATCATACTTCATACTTACATTGTGCATTCGACATTGAAACCATTTTTTTTTTCTAAAGAGTAGGTGTACTTTGCACAACAGAGACATGATATGGCGACCAGAGTGGTAAGTACGATATTCCTTGCTCAAGAACCAACTTTGAAAACTCTAACCCCTAACCGCTAACCCCTAACCACTAACCCCTAACCCCTAACCCCTAACCCCTAACCCCTAACCCCTAACCCCTAACCCCTAACCCCTAACCCCTAACCCCTA
>JAIPMN010003600.1:0-18041 GCA_020650975.1 Apostichopus californicus | reverse complement strand
TCACTGGTGTGAAAGGTCAGACTCTGTTTGAGGTACCAGTGGTAATTGCTCACTGTCCATAACTGAACTGAAATCATACAAAACAAACAAAGCTGTTCAATTTTCACCACCAAGACCGAAAAAAATCATTGAATATTCGACTAGAGATGTTTCACAGCTGATATACTGCCGAGGAATGAAATGGATCTCATGATATGTCCGTATTTATATCCACTAATCACTACAACTTCTACAACTGTTTTGAAGATGTTATCCACAGCATATATGACACTTACAATGACCCACTGATTAAGTCACTTATAAAATCTGGTAAATCTTGACAGATGATGCTAACAATGTGAACAAGAGAATGTTCAAAATACTGTGGATTCTCAGTAATCAGATTTGATAAATAATATACCCCTTTTTAAAATCATGATTTGCAGCTAATGCTTAATTTGATATTTACAATATATGACCAACTCAGAGATCCTCACATCATCTAATCCTGGGATATGAAATAAAGTACAACTCCTGACTATAACTTATATTCATGGTCATACAATTGCAAGTTATGTGAGCCTAAAAATGAAATTTGACACCAAAAACATTTGAGTAGTTCAATGTCTCATCTGTCTTCTTCTTGCCTAGAGGAAAATAAGGCCTCCACAGAGCGTCTCCATTCATCTCGGTCGGCAGCTGCGTTTCTGGCCTCATTCCAGGATCGCCAACCAGCCCTCTCTCTCTCTTTGTCCACTGTCCTGCTCCATGTTGTGTTTGGTCGCCCTCTCTTTCTCCTGCCCTCTGGTGCCCAAGTCATGCTGATGTTGCTGTTGTTGTTTGGGTTCTGGCGCAATATATGCCCAATGAATTTCCATCTTCTTTTCTTAATTTCGATGCTTAGTGGTCCCATTTTTGCTCTCTTTAGAAGTTCCTTTGTGCTGACCTGTTCTTGCCATCTTATCCCTAGCACTCTCCTGAGGCATTTGTTATGAAAGATATCGCTTTTCTTTTCATCCCCCTTATTCATTTTCCAGGTCTCGCATCCATATAGTAGGACAGGTAGTACCAGTGTTTTGTATAGCCTTATTTTTGTTCTTCTACAGATGCTTTTGGAACCCAAATCTTTTGTAGACGTATTAATGCACCCCTGGCTTCCCAATTCTGTTGGCAATGTCTCCCATTCCGCCACTATCTTTTGTTCAATGTACTATCATAAAATGTGCTTACCATACGATTTTGTGTTTCTCTGAATGTCCTCTGAATTGTTGCCAGATGAAAGATCCTCCATCCACACTGCTAAAATGGTTGAGTCCAGATTCCACAGTACTTCAATGACCTACCAATATTAACAACACAAACAGAAATGGACTTGAATGATTTCAAAACTAAAGAGGGATTTATTTTAAAATTTCTACATTTACAAAGTAATAAATACACTGACGTCAGGGAATCGGTTAGTGTAAACATTTTGCATAGCAGTTTTCAAGGCTATGAACTTTGTTTCTTATAAAATAACACAGTTCTGTATATGTAGTATAAATAGTATGGTTCCTGTGTACAAAAGAGTGCTATGCATCTTGGGACTTGTATAGCAGTTTGCCCATTTTGCATAGACATTGCAATGCAATGGTAAAAAGTGAATGCAAGCCTATTTTTGTGCTATATTTAGTTATATCACCAGTTTCCTGTCAAAACAAACTATATAATGCTTCTGTCACGGTACCATTTTCATAGACAATCAGCCATGTGGTAGCTAAATTCCCACCAATGTGCTCGCACTTAATTATGTTAGCAAGAATAACTGTTAGGTTATTCCACCTTTTTTTCTCCACACCTTTCTGTCTTTGTCCTTCTCCAGTTTATTCCTACCCCATTCCCTTAATCCTCTCTTTGTCTCCTCCACTGTGTATCTCCTACCTCTCCTCTTCCCCTGTTGCTTTCTTCTCTCCATCCCTTGTCTACTAATCCCCTTACATCTATCTCATTGTGTTCACCGTGCTCATTAACCTGTCTGTATTTTGTGTGTGTTTTTGTCCCTTCTGTTACTGTTACTTGTCATTTAGCCTCTGAAGAAGATCCTGCTAGGATCGAAACGTCAGGCCAACTTACTTTTACACAGGTTATTGCATTGATTGCTTTATTGGAAATACAAAAATGCAAGCACATTGATTGATGTATAGGAAGTACAAATGTCAAGCTAATTTCATCTTATGAAAGAAAACTCATTTCATATTGTCAGTTGCTTGGGTTAATCTAATCACTGGCAAATATCAAATTACATGTGTTTAGAATATGTATAAATGTCAAATCAATATTGCCTCTATACTGAATGTTTAAACCTACCTTGACTTCACTTTTGTCAAAGGGTAAAGTAAATTCTCCGTGGCGAAGACCATTTCTTTCAAAGAAGACGATATCATGTCTGTTCGGGAGCCGTTGACTGGAGACGATTAGACTCCCAGACGGTCTGGAGAAAGAATTAAATGACAACATTTTTAATCGAAAAGAAAAAAACAATCAAGCAAAATTGGCTCCCTCATGATATAAAGACCATGTCCACACATTTAAAGAGAACAAGTATGTGAAGCACACACAAAATACAAGTATTAAAGGCACTCTCTCTTCAATGTGAATCTAAATACAAACATTACACACGTCAGTCTGGAAAGTACACTTGCATTTAGGTTTTGTTTTTTAATCTGCTCTTTCTGTGATGTAATTGTAAATGATTTGGGAAAGTATCACTCATTAGTTGCCAGTAAAAGTCACTTACTTCCAGTCTAGTGCCTGCTCCAGCCCATTGACCTCTTCACTAGTAAACTGAAGATTACATTCTCTGTTCCAAATCCGAAGCTGTCTAAAACCTGCAATGAACAAAATAACAGTTCTTGCAAAAGACTGTTGACCTATTCTTTTACATGTACTGTTGTTTACAAAGTTCATCAAAAGGTTATAAACAGACCCAAATTTCCACATTCCCAAGTGGTACCCTCTCTAAAGCATTCCCATTTACATAATGACCATTCAAACAACATTACTAATTTACAATTTCTACTTGAGTAGGGTTACGAACACATTTCTAATAAGTTCACGTGTGGGTTGCACGATTCTCAGATGGAGTGTAAATGACATGGACCGTGCAGCAAGTCAGATGGTGAAAACAGAGAAACTCACAAAACATTGGAAAGATTTAACACGTATTCATTCATGACCTCAGCATTTTGTAACTTCCTTAGTCTGTCCTTGATAAGCACTATGTTAGTATGCAAACACTAGCCTCTCTATTTTCCCTACATTTAAGGATGAAATGAACAAAATAATAAAACCTCTGTGTGGATGAATGGCACTAGTCACAAAGTACTCTCCATCTCCTCGCCAACTGATTCTGACCAGTTTATCATCCCATGGGAGGACCTCTCCTGCCTCTTCACTCTTTTCTTTAGCTGCTTCCTTCCCGGCTGTGCCGTGGAATTGAGTTTCCTTCATACCCCATCCTACATTTACAGGTGTCACTGAAATTAAAGAAAGTATTCAGACAACTTGGAATCTTATTTTGAGTGATATCCTGTAGGCTTTAGTAAGACTGTTTAATCAAACAGAAACATTAGTTAGATATGTGAAAAACGGTCAACCATTTCCTATTCAAAATAGGTTAAAAATCACTGAAAACTCAACAACAATCAAAAATCTAAATATCATTACAAGAAGAAAAAATATACTAACTTTCACCAAACTCATCTGGATGTAAAGATGTTTCTATGACTGGATCAAACTCTCTGGTCATCAGTATCACTGTATCTTGACCTGTTCAAATGAAAAATATGTGAAACTATGTAATTAAGATAAATACTGGAATTAAAGTAAACATGTCATTGTTACACTTAAAGGTGTTTGAAAAATTTGTCTTCACAAATCCTGCTTAAAAAGACACTTTAAAGACATTTTCTTCGGGGGGGGGGGGGGCAAAGAAGATATTTAATTATCCTACCTGTTACAAGGACCAGGAGTTCTTGATCAGGGCTCCAACACATGTTAGTCAAACCACTATCAACAGTACCAACACATTCCATCTGAAACAAAGAAATGGAAAAAGGATAAAAATAGTGTGATAATAAAATGTAAGTAGGAGACGTTAAACAAAGGGCTGTGGGAGGTGTAGACATTAAGTGTTATCATAATGCAAGGAGGAAATATACACCTTCTTGTAATATTAGCAGATATAGACAGATTCAGAGTCAATAGATTCATTTTTCTATAACAATAATTAAACTGTTTCTTGTCAAATGTTTACCTCCTTATCTTGAGTATTGACAAGAATCACATCACCATTAGATGTTGCCATGGAAACAGACTGGATATCAGGCAGATGCTGCAGAGCGAGAATCCTGTCATTTTCTCCTTCCAAGTATCCACGTTCCTTCAGATTCACTCGCCATTCAATCTGCACATTAAAATAAAAGCCAGAAAAATGTGAGAGTAGCATATGGGTGAATTCAAGAAACAAACTGATTTGTGAGAGAAACAAACATTATTGTGGTATAAAGGACAACAAGAAAATTAATGATGTCATCAGATGAAGAGGGGGGGAGGAGAAGACTTTGTATCTCATTGAGACAGTGATTGCATAATTGATACAAGTAGAAAACAAATTGCTGAAAAACAAAAATAAAAATTATTTAGCTTTTATAGTGCACTGAATGTGAAGTAAACATTCTAAATTATAATTCATGCTTCTCTCCTAATTGAAATAGTTCATATCTAATAATATGCAAACTGTGCATGGAAACTGTGTACAATAAGGTCTAACATTCAAATGTTTTAAAGTCAACAAAAGCAGCTAAAAGAAAAGGCTTTAATATTTCTTAATCAGGTAATTTCCTTGTAAACTTCCATAACATACATTAGTCTTATACTACGATGCCTGCTAACACCGATTTCTCTTTACCATTTACATTGGTCTTATATTTGCAATATCGTAATGAAGTAGAAAGAGTACTAACTTCTTGCTTATATGAGTTCAGACTGAAAAGCGTACTATTTGAGGTGGCATAAATTCTGTCAGTATCCACATCCACACTGATGCCGTGAACATCCTTCAGTTCTGGAAAACCAGATGTCAGCTTAGCTGAAAACACTTCAAGGTTCCTCATTGGTTATGCCTTTCTAGAGAGACATCCAAGGATAAAACAGATGTCAAAAAACTATACTTGGGAACAACCTTTATAACCGGAAACAACAAATTAATTTACAGCCAAAAACATTATATTCATTTCCCCAGGTCATTTCTACACAATTTAACACTGCACTGGATATGGTGCAAACTTCCTTGTCAACCACTAATTACCACCCTACTACTGAGTTTTACAACTTGAAGAGATCTGATTACTGATTGTTATTGTTAATCAACATCCCTGACAGAAACTGTTTCATAGTTCATGGTTTAGAGAAAGCATCAATGCCATTGAACCTTACATGTGCTTAACATCTTGCTATCTTTTTCCCAGTCCTGTTCTCTCTCCCTGTTGGGAAATTTTAGTACTCTACAGCTAGCGCTTTGTGGTTAGAAATTCCTCTTTGATTATTTTCCTTGGTTAGAAGGTGACACAAAATTTGGCTGGGCCTGAGATTCTACTCCTTCATCACTGCACAATTAACATTAACAATGATGCATATTTTGTGTGGTAATGGGCTCTAAAAATAAAATCAAGCACTTCCAGTAAAACAGATTGTAACCCCTCTGAGAAGCAAATTGCTGCAAAACAGTTGTGAACATATTTTTAATTCTGAAGAAATGTTGAACCTTCATGCTGAGCCTAGACTAGAACCTAGACAAATAAAATAGGCCGTGGCTATTCTTACGACTAGTCGTAACAATTATCTATAAACTATTCTTACGACATCGGCGAATTCATGCGCAGTAAAGTAAATAAAGCAACTGCGCGTGTAGTACTAGTAGGGGTAACCCTAACCCTAAACCCTAATCCTAACCCTAACCATAACCAGAAATTATTGTTACTCATGGTCGTAAAAATAGTACTCCTGGTTGTAAAAATAGCAACTGTGCATGCGTAATCGGAAATTATTCTTACGACTCGTCGTAAGAATAGCCACTTTGGATAAAATACCTGACAAAAGAGTGATGCCTGGTAAAACATTGTGTTCTAATTTAGAACTAAATATAGCCTACATGGAATGTTCATCTTCCAGTGCAGTTAATGTTTACTCTGTCAACTCGACCTGAATTTCGACATGCCATTTATCTATCATAATGAAATACTTTAAGTTCTCCTTAATTGCTGTAAACGCCAGTGACTGATCTGCCATGTAGCTTGGCATTAAGTTGAAGTGATGATGTTCAGCAAATTCGTGCATCTACTATCAGTGCATAACGATGGGAAGTTGACCTCGTTCTGAGAGCGCAGTAAAGTCACTCAAATGGGGCTCTAATGAAAGGAAACCTTGCAGTAGCCTATGTCATATTTACCAAGAAAAGAATATTTAAAGTGAATTCCAAAACTTACTTGCCAAATTGTTCCCAACTAAAGATTCACTGGTTCTTGAATTCCAGTTTTCTGGTTTGTCGGCTCATGTGTCATTTACTCTTTTTAGGTAGGATAGCATTAATATAAAACTTCTTTCCTTGAATGAGCATATGCAAAAGATTATTTACCTTCGGTGTATTGCAGAAGGTGCTGTCTTTGAATGTACGAATGACTACCTTGGTGCGAATTGCCACCACAGAATTCTGTGAAGCGTGTACGGTTTGAACTTTGATGGGCAAAAAGAGAGGCAATTTAAGAACTGACATTGAATGTCTAACACGATATTTATCCATTCAGGAGAACAAGCTAGGCATCGATAACAGTCCGTATGAATTTCATTAAATATACTAATATTATTGAACATATCACGCCACATGTGTTAGCCTAACGTTATATCACAGCCAGCTTCCACATTTGGTTTTCGTTTAGTTATATTACACTGAAACTTGGTCGCTTCTAGATTGAATTATGCTATAGAAGACTATCATGTTTTCGTACGAATGCATCATATCGTGGGTTCTACTTAGTCTTGCTACTCCAGCAGTTAGGAGAATATTGTGGGTATTACTAATAGGGTTATCCATTTTGCCTTCATGCTGGGGAAGGAACAGGGTGAATAACCTTTCAGGCCTCGCCTCACTTCAAGCTGAGTGGCCCATAACTTAAGGCTGCAATGGCCACCCAGCACTCTCATGCCAAAACAATTTAATTTATTAACTTGATTGGGACTGATGCACATCCAATATATTCTATTCATCATTGTGTAATTTCTAGGTCCCCAGTTGTAGTGCTAGTGTAACATCTTAGTTCTTACAATAAAAGACTGATGGCCCACTACATTTTTAATGAAATAACAAATGACTGTATTCAATTTTAAAGTTAACTCTCACCCTTAACCTTTATCCCTCATTTGTATATCCGAAATGCTAAGACGATATAGAAATGATGCATTTATTTTTGTAACAATAGTTAATCGTTATGTTCACTCATGCATGTTCACTGTCGGCGAGCTCTTGCTCGTTGGTGGAGAAGGCTGGTTGGGTTGGCCACGAGGTGTTTAATTACAAGGAAGAACTTTGATTAAATATATGTTACGCACAGTTCCTAGTGTTGTACATAGTACTTTGATTAAGTATATGTTACGCACGGTTCCTAGTGTTGTACATAGTATTATTTTGTATCCTTCCGAACTCTACGTTTATCGTGATTGGCCTCGCTTACACTAGTAAATGCTCCGTCTATACCCTCTTGCATATCATTAAAACAGAACAGAACAGAACAACTGGGGAAGCGGTGAAATGATGTAGAGGGATGAGTAAAACAAATTGTTCCAAACTTTGTTTCTACCTTGGGCTAAACGATTTTGCAAACAAATATTTCCAGTCCAACATGAACAACTTAAAGACTACAACCAACTTATAGAGAAGAGAATGCCTGACACATATCCCATCATACTTTATCCTCTATTCATCAGTTGTTGATGCCTTATACTGTACTTCATTTCTATTTAAATACAGGAATCCTTGGTTCATGGATGGTCAGTTTACTTGAAAGTTCTTCTCCAACGATTATCTGTGGTTGTCCAATCCATCCTTGAAAGCAAGTTATCAGCCAACAATAGCCTGTTGTAATAAATACAGGAAGTAGGCACTTCATTTCGTATTAGTAACAGAAAACAGCAGTAAAGATGTTTGCTTGTAAGACGTGCACTTTTCAGTCTATATCTTACAATGACTTTGTTTATCATTCTTTAAGACACATGACCCTGAAACCATTTAAATGTATCTTCTGTGACTTCTCAGCAACATGCTATGGGGATATGGTAATGCATATACATGAACATGCAAATCTGACAAACCAATCGAAAATAACATCAATGCATATTCATGAGGTTGAACAGTCAGAGTTCAGAGCTACTGCACACCTGGATAAGGCAGACACATCTATTGATGGCAGCAAAACCTTACCATACTCGAGACTTGTACACAGTGCATGGAAGAAGAGAAGGGGAACCTGCCTGAGAAGAATGATGGTCTTTAAGAGGAGGCAGAGATCGGCAACAGAAAATACAGATCACCTTTTCAAATCCTTCAGATGCCAGTTTTGTGACCGTTTCATACTTGGACAGGAGAACTGGCAGAGGCACAGACAGCGCCATCTTCAGAAATGGCCAGAGATTAATTATTGAAGTACTTAGAATGCAAGACCTGCATGTAAGAAAGAAATCCACGTTGCCATGTCCAATCAATGTGGCAATGCTACCAGTAGGCCATACATGATCTTGACTAATCAAGATTGCACAAGCTTTAGCATACTGATATAGTTAAAATTATTCCTTATATTGAAGAAGTTGAAAACATTCCTTTTATTTTCTTAATGCTGCCAACTTTTGCTTTCAGTGTGGTTTCTTCATCAAGTAACAATGTACATACCAAACAAATTATTAGTGTTCCTTTCATGTTGCCTTCATGTGTTATTATTTCACTTTGAATTTTAAACAAATTTTCTTCTTACTGTTAAACTTGCTCTTCCTATACCTTCTTGCAGTTCTATACTCTGAATAAAAAACATACAAAACTATGGTAATCACATCTTCATCCCCTATTTATTTTTCTCATCTTTCTCCATAACTCCAAGAAATTTTCTTTAACTTTTTATTTGGTAACTTTAAACCCAGTTATAAAAGAAAATACAATATTTCACTGTATGTGCTCCATATTGCATACATATTACATGCATCTTGGACTGGGCTTAACAGAAAACAAACAATATACCATGTACTTTCTTGAACATGAACACCTCTTAAAATGATAAAACACCCACCCTTTACATTCATGTCTTTTATTCTTATCATAATAGTCCCAGTCCTAAAACTGATCAAACTACAAAAATGGTAAGGTGTACATTAGCTTGCTTATTAATTAGTGTAATTTAGGAAAATGATACTGTTCAACTACAAATTATGAATAGTAAGCACTTGACCTTTGGTAAGGTATACAAATACTACTGATAAGATAATCATCTCTTTATATCACATCTTCCAAAAGTAAGGAATAAATTTATCATAACTTACAGTACTTTTCCACAATGGCATTCTTAAAGATGCTATTTGGATTGGTTTTGATCAAAACCCTATACCAATGCCATTCACATGCATTTCCTCAGTAATGAAATGTGGAGAATAGAATCATGTTTGATCACTCCGAAGTGCTTATATAGTGAAAAGCTGAAAGCAACTTTGATATTTGGACAGGGTCTTATTTTGATGAACACGAGCCTACTTCGATAAAATTATGGAAAGATGGCGACCTAATGCAGAGAGTCACATTAACATTATGCTATCATCTTTAATATCACTTGATGTAATGTAAAACACAGGTTTCTTGCACAATGATGAAATAAAAAGTACAACATTCCCCAATGTTGAGGGAATGGAAACTTTTTCAGAAGCAAATTTTCAGATGCTGCCATAATTCTTCAATCCTACAGCACTGGAACACATGAACTCTCCCCAGGAGAACAGAACAAAATGTCATTAACCAATACAAACCTCAACTGTTGCCTCTGCCCTTAGAGAAGATTAACACTGTCAGCTTCAAGCCTTTCTCACTTGAATAAATTAACAACACACTGCTTAACTTACACTAGTAATTCAGTCAAACATGGACACTTACACCTTCATTTTAGTAGACAAATTGATTGTTATCTGTAAGAGGATGAGAATCTGCAGAACACAGGCTGAATATTAGATCAGCTTCTAGAACTACAAATAGTATTTTACATATTGCACATTTTTAATTTATTGCTGTTTCTAATCAATATCACAGCATATACATATTTCTGACCAGAGGTTGTTTAACCTTTATCCTTTAGTAATAGCAACACACAGTTGCTTAGCATGTAAATATGATATCCAGCTTTTCTGCTGCAGAGAGTTTAACCACAACATGATCACAGACTTTGTCCCTTTTTTGAGCTCACTTGGTCTCTATTGTTCTTGAATGTAAATGTTCCAAACTTGGTCATAAATCATCTGATTACTGTTGGTGCCCTTATCGAGACATTAACAGGACAAAATCTTCAGTCGACTAAGTAAACAGGCGGTTCATTGTTTGTTACTTTAGCACCATTGGTTGAATTATTAGAAGTTGAAGTAAGCTCTCCTTTTTCATCCATTTGGTCATTATGTTCTCTTGCACCATCTGGTTCTTCTTTCTCTTTGATATCTCCATCAATTGTTCTCACTTGGTTTATCTGTGATGCTCCCTCGTTGTCATGGTCACCTTCTCCAAGATCAGGTTTCTTTTCATCTTCTATTGCAGCTGGAAAAATCAACAAAACAAATTTATGGAAACAAAAGGATTGCAAAGTTCAACTTCATAGTCTCCAAGTAGCCTTTAATAGCTTTCCTCTTTCAATATAACACATTAGGTTACGAGTCGATTTATCTTTAATTAACAGCGGTGTACTACTGCCAAAGTGGCTGGAAAACAACTGACAAATATTGACCATCAATACTGTTGTAAAGCTTTCCTTTTGTATTCTAAATGGTGAAAAGGAACTATATGAACTTCTATTAAAACAAATCTAATGTTCTTTCTCAGCAACCACTTGTTTTCCACTCACAGTGAGACTATGTTTTGTGTAAATGGAGATCGCCTCTGCTAATATTGCACACAAGTACAGTAGCTGTTAGTATGTTCACTGCATCAAACTTTTTATGCTAAATACACAGATTGCTGAAAGTAGTAGCAACGTTTGCTATGAAAAATCAAAACATTACAGCAAAACATGTTTGTTTTGTTAAATAGTAAAACATTACAATACAATATTGTTTCTATAAGTAAAGGTGCTGCCTTGGAAGTTTGCATTCATGCTTTCTTACATAAACAGTTTGCAACATTTACTACTTATTGTTGCAACTCTTTGGTAATAAATGAGAAAACATCCAAAGGAGGAAAGTCTCACCAGAAAAGGCCCTTGGGTAATCTCTTGATAGTTTAGCTTTCAAATTTCTGTAAACAAACAAAAGGAAACAGTTACTATCAAACCATATTTAGAAAACAGAATTCCATATATTGAAACAAAGATAATGTGGATAATATTAAAATGACAATATTACTATCTGAACAACTGAGTTTTCTTCTTTCAGTATCATTCTGTAGATTTCTGTTAACCTCAAATGACCCTTGATCACCACATATTTACAATCGGGTTCTTGTACTCATCAAGACGTCTACATCTGCACAACAAGTATAATGTTCAACTTTTGTGTACTCTTTGAGTTATCTTAATTATTTAAAGCAAGGTGTAACACACACCATCACATAGATTCCTTTTGCTTTTGGCAATTAATCAAAACTTTCTTCTATTGGAATCACTGCCAAGAGTTATTTATCCATGAATATCATCTAATGAAATGCAGTTCAATGCACTTGTTACACTATCATTGACTTAAGATGCATTTCAATCATTAATACCGACAGCTACACTTGTAAAACCACAGAAATACAAGAAGGTTAAGTCTCATTTAAAGCTTTCAGTCCTAGGTACTTTAAATCAAATGTACTATTACTAACCTTAGTCGTCTAAAGATTGCATCGAGATCTCCTTTCATATCAAGTAGTAACTGCGTGTGGCCGGTAAATTGCTGATGCACATTATTGTATCTTTGGCTGGACAGACTGTTGAAATTAGACAGCATCTCATTTGTTTTTTCAAACCTGCCAAGCATGTGGTTCTGGGCATCTAAGATGCCTTGCATGTCCTCATCATTCGTCATGGAAGTCAATGAGCCAAGAAAGGCATCGGAAGCCATTGGACTGGTTTTAGACATCATTTCTGAGATTTGAGAGACACTCAAAATTAACATTGATTGAAAAGGTCTATTGTTTATCATGGGAAAATCACTTGTTTAATATGTTGTGGTTTGTGCCATTTGTCCCACTAAATAACAAGAACCATGCTTCCCAGGTAAATTGTCTTGATGCTCTCTAAAATTAACTTAGTTTAGTTTAGTAGATAAAATGAATCAGGAGGGACACTCAAGTCCCCATCAAAGGACCCTATAGGAGAGAAACTTCATACCTTGGGTAACAATTTGAAGGATTGCTTTCCTCTCTTTCTGCTTGTTAGTAGATATACTGAAAAAGCTGTTTTCCTTTCACTCCTAAGACATTAACAAATATTACTTTAATATTTCTCACATTACATCAATGTTGTAGAATAGTGCTGTAGTGCCATCACATATTTTGATAATATCCTCCCAATATAAATGTTATGACATTTGGCAGAGGATACTTTACAAAGCTCTCATGTATACCTTAGTAGAATACATTTCATTTACATATATTACAGAGAATGTATTGCACTTGGTTTGCAGCTCTTTCTGTGGCTATGTTAAATATAGGACCAACATTACAAATTGACAACAAAAATGGTATATGGCATACTGTATATATAAAGATACATAAATTCAATATTAGAAAGGAGGAAACGCAGTTCCAGGAAAAGTTGCATACTTTTGTCCAAGAGAACATGGGGATGTGAAAATAATACTTATTTCCTACAAAACCAGCTAGTTCCACAAACTTCCCACAATTTTTTTACAAATCTAATAATGGAGCACACATAAAAATTAACATACATGTACAGTATGCAAGCAACATCACATGTTAGACTAGTTGTGGCCCAGGTGGCAATGTCCCTAACAAATGTAACAATGTGCAATTTAACAAGTTTGGAACCTTATGAATTTGATATAGCCTAGGCTAGTGATGTTAGGCATATCCTAACATAGAAAGAAAGCAATATTGTTGGCAATCCTAACTCATTTTTCAATCCCAATTATATTATAAAAAGCTTTAAGAAAATGGTTAAAATTGCCAGTGATGTAACGAAACATCATTTAAATATGGAGCAATTTCTACATATTGCCACATTTAGTGGAATTATACAGGTCTTAACTTAAACTTCAACGCTTGCGCTTAGTTAGGGAAATGCTTATAATTGTTTTTATTTCAGGCAGAATTTGGTCAAGCCATCGATATATTCACATAGCTGAGTGAAGGTTAGCACTAAATCACTGAAGCCTAGGCTGTATCATGTATACATACAGCAGGATATCCTGCTTTATGGCTGTATGTCATACTCATAGTTACTTACCTTTGTTCGCACTAACTGAATTTTGACGTTAATATAATTATCGCATCGGTGGAAACTGCAACCTACAGCGCAGTCACAGAAGTTAGTTATGATATTGTTATATTATATATTTGATATCCACTTCATTTAGCCCGTGATCGTTGTACTGGGCTAACACTTTTCGCGCAGTAGGCCTAGCTGCATACTTTGTACGGCGATCGGGGTCTTATAGAATGCCAATAGAGCAAAAATGTAAGAATCATGAAACATTTCTCTCCAACTGAGTCCAACCATTTGAAAAATAAGCAAACAAGAGGTTGGCATTTCCACCAGCAATTATGATTTGCGTCATAGATAGATTCTTCCAGACATTACAATGTAATTCCTTTGCAATTGTTTGTGTGAAAATATGCCAATTTTTTTCAGGAAACACAATGCAAAGAAACTGAACAGAAGTCTCCCAGAATTGTTCCCTAAGAGAAATTATAATTACTTAATAAAAAAAAGCAAGAGAAGATTTTGCGAGAACGGTACTCGAATCAGTAACCTCAGGATTTTAAGTCCTGTGCTCTAACATTTATGAAATGAACGGGTGGGCGTGTCAGCATCCACAGAACATTTCATGCATATAGTACGTGATCAGGTTTCACTACGCAATTTCCTTCGATATAACCCACCCAGAAAGCAACAAGGAAGGGACTTCAAGAGAAATTCGGCTTTTGTATTTTAAGTGTAGAATATATTTTTCACTCTGTAAGCTAATTTTTAGTCCCATTATATTGATCTCAGATTGTAAGGCATCCCTTGAAGTTAATTGCTCATTCATCTGTTCTTACGCTCGATCATAAAGAACATGATCTAAATTTACTACACTTCCAGAACAATGAGATTCCAGATCGAAGCCAGGAATCTCGACGGGCACGCATATAGGTCGAGCCTACTTGGAACTACTACTCACACGTGATCGTTCCTTTTGGAGCGATGTACTTAGTTATATATATAGTAATATTTCACGGATGGGTTTCATTCCACCTATAATTACAACATTTTAAATGACATCCAATACGTACCAGCTGTACCGGCCAGTCATGTTTCTAGACAGAGTTTCAGCATCTCCCGAAACTCAATAGATATGAATTGTACTCGAATAAGTATTAATCACAATTATTTTGATAAAGTAAAGACCTTAATTAATTAAAAGCAAATGCGTGGCTGTGTGACCTCATATTTGGACTTACTCAACATCTTCAGGCTTGATATGTGGGTGAAGGAACATTTAAATCTGTAATATCTCCGACGGAAGTTGTTGATGACACTAGCTCATCTCACTCTATCACATTGCAGACCAATGATTATGGTACGGTTCGAGTTTCCTTTAAGCTATTGAAATTCATCATTTTACACATTCCACGTTAATTTTAGAAAGTAACGAGAGAATTAGTCAACGGAATGATTACCGTTTTGCACATTAAGTACTTAAAGGGTGTGAAGACTCGCGCAAAAAGAAACGTCAGCTAATGCCGGTATTCTGACCTAGTTTCGAATGAGGTGTAACAGAAATGTTAGACTCCACCATCGATCTCAGAAAATACACACACAGCTTGCTACCGTCGGTAATTAGACACTAGTGTACAGTCAGTACATACAGCTGCGGTCAATACCCACAGCACAGTGTATATACAAACGATACAGCCATGGACATCTCAGATCCAGCTAAAGATAACAAGGTATCACGTTTCATTACTGTCTGCATTTTGTACCGACATGGAAAAACTTCACTTGCAAACAACAGAAAGTTAACTTTTTCACAGGGCGGCACGCGGTTTGGGGCGACTCGTCTTCAATGCCTTTAATTGGTTATTTATTTGCAAAAGGTAAATTATCAGATTTTCACTAGTTTGCAATCCTAGTACATATCTCTTCAAAACGTACCGTAATTTTTCGATTTTCGAAGTTTTTTTCAAGATGGTAGAAAACTTGCAAATCGATAAATATTGCAATTTGTGTATGTCGTAAATATGTGATGTCCTTTCTGCCCTCACGTAATCGTCTTAAGTTCGTTCATCTAATATGACCAAATAATTTAATCCGTACAACATGGGAATTCTGTAGTTTATGCCGGACACTATAAGAGCGGCAAAATGCATTCCAAGGAAAATTGTTTTTCTTACACGATAACCGCAGGGAACTGAAGGAAATTCTGCCGTTTTATTTATAATTGTTAATTTAAACATAAGTTAATAACCGGATGCCCAACATTTAGCAGCTGGCTTTCCTTGAAATACAGATGCGGTGCCTTTGGTGATCAGTATAGTCCTATCGGGCTTATCATACGGATATTGTTTATCCTTTCATGGATATACAAAGGTAAAATTCATATTGCTGAAAGGGTATATAACAAAAGCAAGTCTAAATATGAGCTTCTAGTATATACAAAAAAGAAAGCAGGTCTCTCAAAATCAGTAGCCCCTCGCGCCTTCTCCACTACCTAAACTTACTTGCCATATAATTAACCCATCAATTTCTCGAAAACGTTAAGTAGACACTGAATACAAATGTCACAAGAGTACTCAAGGTATGTTCCTCTTTTAACTGTGGAAAAATCATTTGTTTCTGGGCTATTATTTGAAAGCCTCTACTGGTAAGCCTGTATGGTCCGCCTCTACGTTATTAGCTTTTCGTGGGAAAGAAAACGCTTGTACAAGAAGGGGATTCAGGCCTCTTTTTGAAATGTCTTGACACTAAAATTTGCTGTAAATATAATTTTGTACAAAACAAGCTTAATTAACGCGATTCGCCACTGGTCAGTCCTAATTTTATACCAATGTTTTAATTGTTATGCATCGCTGTTTTGGTACTTACAATACTCGTTTCCCAGCCCCTCTTCAGAGATTTCTTGGATCCGCAACAAGTATGGGCACTATGGGGATCAACATTGCAGGTCCCCTGACTTAGATATAATTACCTACGCGTACTACTTGCAGTAGATTAGCAATTTGTTAACAGTTTCTCTTTGTTTAATTGATACTTATATTTTTCAACTCTCCCGCAATACCTCTGCGAAATAGTCTCCCCTCCCTCAATACCCTCACTAGGCCTCCTTTTCATTCCCTTTTCGTCTCTCTTCGCGCCCCACACAAAAGGTTGTTTTGAGAACAACACTGTTTTGAGAACAACACTGATTTGAGAACAACACTGCTGCCCAGCTGTGCTACCACGGAAAACTGCAAAACCCATCTTTTGTAATACATGGTACGTGCCTTGATCGTTGCGTATTGTGTACACATCACTCAACACAGCAATCCACCATTATTCTCAAACGTCAACACAACCAAAGTGCCAACATTCCAGGTTTCGTTTTAACACAGGAGTAATTATAGATACCTTAACACAAGTTGGACGGATAGACAGCAATGGTAAACAAAAACAGATTTCTTTTTATTCGGCCTTTAAAATTTGCATGAAGCCTTGAAGTTAGGCGTTAGAGTAGACTACGTAAGACGCTCCCAATGTTACTTACCTACCTACCTAAATTTGTATACAAAATGTTGCAGTCTAGGCATAAGTTAGGCTATACTATATGATAGTTGTAGTTGGCCTATAACTTGGGATGGGATTGTCAGTATTTCAGACCTGCCCTGTGTTTATAATGTCAGGGTTCTAAATGACGTTAACCTTAAATCCACCCGCCTTATAATGTAATGCAGTAATGAGTCTTAGTATAACCTGTAAACCAGCCTAGTGAAATGTCTAACACATACACAAATGTCAATATTGATCATTAGTAGTCAGTAGGCCTAAGTTAAACTCAAAAAGTTAGTAATTTACATTAGTAATTAGCAATTAATGCTAGGCCTACTCAAAATTAAGTAGGCTAGCCAAGAATTGTTATATTTCCACTTACACTGTATGCTAATTCAAGTGGTCTAAAATTCAGTTACGTCCAAGTTTGTTTATAACAGTGAGACCTGCACATCGACAGCTACTGTACATTCAGGACATAGATCAGATCCAGTTAGGTCTACTCATTTGTTTATAACAGTACCAGTACTTATTTGTGATGAAGAATTTTGTTTTATTATGAACTGGTCCTTGCTCTGGAAATGTTTAAAACTTAACAGATACCTTACTAATTTTCTGGGTTTTATATTTAATTTTCTGCTTTCAAAAATCTTAGAGCACTAAAATTTGAGATGAAAATCCAAAGTATTGAATAATGAATAGAATCCCAGGAGCACATTAAATGCTAAATACTATTTGCATGATAATTTTAATATTGTTAAGGGTACTATAGATATTCCCGACCACTTTATTTACTACTTTCATTTTGCCCATATTTACACAAATGAATTTACAGTGTTGAACAGTTATATT
>JAIPMN010003599.1:11080-22790 GCA_020650975.1 Apostichopus californicus | reverse complement strand
TGATGATGAGTCACTCATCTTGATCAGATCATTTTCACTTCCCTCTCGATGTTCCTTAGACTGAAGTTAAGACACTTGAATACTACCTCTTTGACTTTTTCCCTCGATCTGAGATGACACCGATAATTTGATTTGGCTCTCAAGACACATGCCGACGATTTTCTAGTTTCTCTTCATCCTAAATCATTCGTCCTTCACGGTGGGAAACCCGTCGATGATTAATGTGAAGTGACTGATGCATGTCAACATGGTTTACCAAAAGCATGAAGGACTGCAAAGTCAAAACAGAAAGTAGGAAACCTTCCAAAAACATAAGACATGTTTCCTGTCTCTGTATTTCCTATAGAGGAAATATCTAAACTTGTAGTAATAAATAGGAGTTGTATAGATCTGTTATATTTATAGCAGCAGTGTAATGGATTTTTCACAATTCTTAATTATTGAGTACATATATATATATATTTTGTTGCTAATTGTGTCAGATATGTATCATTACAGAATAAATTATACATAGCACCTGTCCTGTCTAATGACATGAAGTGATGAATCAGCCAGGGGTTAACTTGTTCTTGAAAAATCTCTAAAAGTATTTACTCGTGAGGAGAAATCAAAGTTTCTGTTTCCCAAGATTATGTACATTATAATTATAATCCAAAAGGTTAAGCATTACATCATTGATCAGATCTACGACTTTGAAAATATGAATATGCATATATTTAAGTCATGTAGGACATGTACAGTTAATGTTTTCAGAAAAGTAAAAATGTTTGACTTTTCAATTGAAATTACACTTGAGACAAAATAGCACAGATTTGTTATGAATGCTCCAGACTTCAAGGGTTAACTAAAACAAAGCTTATCAAGATCAAATTTCTTACAGGTATATAACACAACCACTGTATATTACACAACCACTGTATACAGTATAACACAACCACTGTATACAGTATAACACAACCACTGTATACAGTATAACACAACCACTGTATACAGTATAACAGAACCACTGTATACAGTATAACACAACCACTGTATACAGTATAACACAACCACTGTATACAGTATAACACAACTACTGTATACAGTATAACACAACCACTGTATACAGTATAACACAACCACTGTATACAGTATAACACAACCACTGTATACAGTATAACACAACCACTGTATACAGTATAACAAAACCACTGTATACAGTATAACACAACCACTGTATACAGTATAACACAACCACTGTATACAGTATAACACAACCACTGTATACAGTATAACACAACCACTGTATACAGTATAACACAACCACTGTATACAACACAACCACTGTATACAGTATAACACAACCACTCTATACAGTATAACCAACCACCACTGTATACAGTATAACACAACCACTGTATACAGTATAACACAACCACTGTATACAGTATAACAGAACCACTGTATACAGTATAACAGAACCACTGTATACAGTATAACACAACCACTGTATACAGTATAACACAACCACTGTATACAGTATAACACAACCACTGTATACAGTATAACACAACCACTGTATACAGTATAACAAAACCACTGTATACAGTATAACACCACCACTGTATACAGTATAACACAACCACTGTATACAGTATAACAGAACCACTGTATACAGTATAACACAACCACTGTATACAGTATAACACAACCACTGTATACAGTTTAACACAACCACTGTATACAGTATAACACAGCCACTGTATACAGTATAACACTACCACTTATTTCGGTACTGTCCCCCTGTTTGACCCACTTTGGGGTCAATATCCACGACCCATAAACTCACTCTTTCAATCTACTGTTTAGTGAATTTACTTCACTCCACTCTTACTGTGCATCCTTGTGTCTATTCAACATGTGTGCACTCCAATCTGCTTACCTGTATACTGACAGTATCATACAATTTTGTGTTGGCACAGATCTCCATTAATTGTCAAGAAATTACACAGATTTTCATCAATATTTCAATATACAGACTTAGTTGTCAGGTGCAGGTAAAGTAAGAAGGTTTTTTTTAGCACATGATACTCGAGTTGCTGCTCATTAACGTGTACTCTGGTTTTATTCTCCACATTTTTCATATTTTGCAATATTCCCAGAAAATAAAAATCTTAAAACATAAATACCTGTTAATTGCATCAAATCCATTCAACATTATCTGGTCTTCTAAGAGAAGAATAATATCTGGTGAAAAAAATTTGTAAGGAATATAATATTCTTTCATATAACATTTACATCGATTTGAGTGACATAAATAGTTTGATTTTTCTATAAATGACAATTTTGTCTTTCGGTCTTGTATGTTAACTTTAATTGGCAAAGTTAACAGCAGTATGGGACAAACACCGAAAATGTAGATTTACTACTAAGACTTTGAACCTGCCAGTGTGATAAATTTTCATTGAGTGTGGACAGATCATCAAAAGGAGTTGTTGGAGGTGATAAATGGTGATGAGCTACAGCCTATCTGGGCGATTCTGAGGCGTATTCTTAGTAACAACCGGATCATAAAATTGACTCAGATAGTCAATAGACAGGAATCTTCCGTCATTTAATCGTAACGAACGAATACAGTCGGTGGTTGATTACGTTTCGAGCTGCGGTATATAAACAAGAAGTTATTATAAACAAGATGAATTTCTTTGATTCCTGGTTGAAGGCTGAATGTACAGTATCTATAGGGGGTTTCTATTTTAATGGACACATCGTTAATAAGAATATCCAATTAATTTTCAAAAAGGTTTCTCGCAGATATTCTACTTTTGCCCAATTTTTTTCGTTAAAGTCTTGGAGAGAGATTGTATGATGACATTGGTGTTAGTCTGTGAAAAGTTACTGATACCATGCATGTTTATGAGTTAGGCCTATTTGGAGAATGGTTTTGTACATGAATAGAGGGAATGTGAATGTGAAATTATGTGCAGTGCAGTAGATAGGAAAGACTGTACAGAACGACTAGTCTATGTGTGTATTAAGTGAATCATCAAAAAGAGATACGAGGACAAAGTCATGTTGTGTTTGCAAGTGCTGTATGTATACATGTATATTTACTGTGCTCCTCTCTTACCTGTCTGGACTATACGGTTGCATCACCATACGCCCATCACCTCCTTCTGAATCTATCATTCACAAAGTATACATGTATTCTTGTGGTTATTGTAGTGATATGCAGTACCTCTAAGTTTGTCTGTAACCAGTTTGTCAGTATTACAGGGAAACATTTTATGGCCACTTTCAAATGTGCTGATTTAAGGGCCGGGTTATATCATGAGCTACTGAGTTATTAATGTGTCTCATTCCTAACAGTGTCACCAAATTTACATATTTTCAGTAGTAGAAAATAAGTTCATGATTGGTTTTTGAGATGAATTTCGTGTCATCGTAGTTGGTATTATATTTTTTTGACTGTTTCAAGTTTGTTTAAGTAAATTAAGTTACTGTGTGCAATTCAGCACAGTGCAGTGCCAAAGAGCAAGTACATTGCAGTACAAACATTGCAGTGCAATCGCAGGACAGTGCAGTGCCAGGACAGTACAGCGCAATGACAGAACAGTACAGTGACAAAACAGTACAGTGCAATGGCAGGACAGTACAGTGTAATGGCATGACAGGGCAGTGGCAGTACAGCACAGTGTAGTGGCATGACAGGGCAGTGGCAGTACAGTACAATGGCAGGACAGTACAGTGCAATGGCTGTACAGTGCAGTGGCAGGACAGTACAGTACAGTGCAGTGGCATGACAGTACAATACATTGTTTGTTACAATACAATGCAGTTCAGTACAGTGTTGTCGCAGCACAGCTATACAGAGCAGTGGCAGGACAATACACTGAAGTGCAGTGCAATGTGGTGGCATGCAGTGTATCACAGTACTGTATAATCAGGAGTTGCCATAACAACTCCCTGGTATAATGCAGTTCAGTACAGTAGTACACTACCAGTATATGAACTACACTACCTCAGTATGTACAGTGAATGTATACTTAACTCCTTCATTGAATAGCAAACATGTATCAGAAGGAATTTTTCATAGATACGTCCACTTACAACATACTTTCTAGCCATCAAATCCATAGGAACCTCCCACAAGTGGCAGTCATTCTGTTTTTGCCTTTATTATTTAAGTAGCTAAAGTTCTAATAATAAGAAATTTTGTGGCTTACATTATACGGAAATAACAGAACACATGTACTTTAATTATGTTAATAGTTTAATGCAGTGGAAATGGATAAATTTGTACATCTTCATTTTGTGCATGTCATTGATAGCTTCTAATAGAGTTCTGGTTAGTTTAATTTTAAGCCAACATACCGTACTTCCTGGTGGTCACGTTACCCAATACTGGAAGTGATCTGTAATAAACTGGCAGGAAATATATATCAGTAATCAGGAATTAGTTACCCAACAGACATTAAAAACATGGTAGAGTTTTAAATATATATAATGTGTAGTGTGTAGCAGGCTACCAGCATATTACATTCACCTGTGTAATGTATGTAATAACTATTCCAAAGTTTATACAGTATATATCTAGTTTACACTTTAGGGTTAGGTTTAGCATGTACTGTAACAACTGTATACACGTACTTGACACTGGCTTAGAGGCAATAAATGCAGTCCTGTCCTCAATACACTTAGGAAAAAAGTGTTGGTACCTTTATTAATTTAAAGCTGTAGCTGTTCTCCTTAATTCCTCTTAATTAAATAATTTTTCAAATGCACACACTGCATTCAACAGATGTACAGACTACATGATTTTTTTGGTGTTTATTAAATGAGATTGACATAACATAACATGACATGACATGACATTACATAAATCAATACATATGTACATACACATACATCACAGAGTTATCTGTATTAAATATGAATGATAAGAAGATGATGATGGCAAAACTTATAAATATGTTGATAACTCTATCCTTGTCAAATTCTGGAGAGAAAATGATAAATGGTGTATCTGAATTGCCCACCATTTATCATTTTCTCTCCAAAATTATTCAAGAGGTACTACATGGAACCGTTTATGTTAACTTGTTTAGTTTGTACAGCTGTCTAATGTCTGGATCACAAAATTTGTCACGAGTCAGTAAATGTTTAACTGAGCTGGAATGAAGATTCCTGATTAACTACACACTTTACAAATAAAGACACAATTTCAGCTATATTTATCAATTCTATTTATATCAATGTGAATTTCTGCCATTCTATGATGCGGTATATATCTCACACGTAAAATTTAATTATGGATCAAAATAGCCTATATAGCTCAACTTAAAAATCACTGCAGAATGTGGCAACTGTTGCTACTGTATATGCTTGAGAGGTAATTACCTTGATGTACCTTGAGATGAGCAATCCAACCAATTTTTCAATCAAATAATTTTAATAAATTGGTGAAATAAATCTGGATAATTGTTTCCTTATTGCATGCTAGGTTGATATGAAATAGCTGTCCATGAAGGCCAATTGAGATCATCTTAAATATTGTCATTTATACTGTTGTGTTCTGTTAGCTATTTCAGCTGGAATGATTATAATTTGATACCTTGACATTATTTTTTAATGTGAGAAATCGATTTCATGCTTAAAATGCAAGACGTGTTTGAAAATAGAACGTTTGTTCTCAATCGGTCGCCGAGTGATGCGTGAAACATTTTGTAGAGAATGATGATGCTGCAGAGCGAATACTTCATTGAAATCCATTTGTCAGAGATCTTTTTACGTGAATGGGTGAAGCAGTCATATTTAGAGGGCAATTCTGTATTCCCCCCCCTCCACCCCCTTCCCTCTCGGTTCCTTTTCCATATATCCCTTCCCTTCTCCTGTCATCCTCTTCCGACAAAAATCATCACCCAAGTGACAGAAGCTGCCAGTGAAACTTGCAATTTAGTCAATTTAACGCAGGTTTATAGTCATTCTGGCAAATTTTTTGGAATGTGTCAACATCTAGGCAAGTACAGCCATTGACAAATATAGCTAAGACCTAAATCTACTTGTGCATATATGCCTAGGATGGTTAGGCATTACTTTGAAGTGACCTACATACTGTATGTATACAGTATGCTTCGGTAGATTTGAATACACATTATCTTTCAGTGATAGTAAATCCCAAACTCTGAATTTTCTGTGAGGTTTATTTCATGTGAAGAATGCATGTACTGTAAGATGGTGTGAAAAAGTAACAAGTTGGTAACTCTCAGTTATGGGGTCACATTGTTATTCTGCAATGCAGATATTCAATTTATTTCATGCATGAAGGAGTAAAAAATTTCAATTTTTAACACCTTTTTGGAGTGTCTGGAATGATTCCTGCTGTGATAGGGTTCATGAGATCACACATAAACAACAAGTTTAATGATATAACTATGTACAGTACTAGAATGTGCATGGGCGTGGGAAGAGTTTGTATGATATATATGTCACAGGATTAAAGTTATACCCTTATGAATGGTTCATGACTATTTATGGGTAGAATTTGACCTTTCCTTATATTTTGCTCTTTCTTTATTTGTAGTTGACCTTGGGTCATGACCTTGGAGCGGGCTCATCCTGTCTGAAATGCGGAGATGGATGTCCAGGCCTGGATCTTCATTTTTGGAGGTATGAATCATCTTTACGTGTGTATCATTTCTTTCCTTGGGTGGGGTGTAGAGAGAGAGGGTCTACAAATTGAACCCTCTGAAGAACTGATTTGAGTATTTCATTAATACTCTGGCTCATTCAAGAGTTATCCAAAATTAGGTAGATAATTGTCTGCATTTATTTACAAAAGTTTGAAAAAAAAAATCTTTTTGCAATAGTCCTTTAAGAATGATACAAGTGTTGACAAAGATGTTTAATTATCAAAGTGAAACATTATTTGGATAAAATTAATTTCAGAGTACACCTGAGTGGTTGTGTTGTACAGAAGCTCACTCGCCCTGACAACAGAATATTTTTCAAGAGATCCAAACACAAATAAGTTAATTTGATAAACCGTGGTTAGTAATCATAATTTTCCTTTTTCGTTTTGAAAAGGAAAATTTGCAAAAACTGCAAATGCAAACAGGATGACCACGACGTTAGAATCGAGGAGAACGACCACGTGCGTAAGATTGGTCATCTTTTTGAGCAGTCCAACAGACAGCCTTACACCATCAGTAAGATGACGGTACCCCAGAATGCCAAGCTGAATACACCAGCTCCATCGCCTGGTAAGAAGGATGTCGCCAACCAGGTCACCTTTGAGTGGATCCCACAAGGAACGGATGCAAAGCTGGTAGGTATCCCCCCCATGCATAGATGACCCGCTTCAGATTTGAATTTTCCCAGCCATAGGAGGACTTGAGAAGACTCCTATAGTGCTGTTAATAGTAATGATACTGCAAGATGAGAACTCTTTTTCAATATTTAATGTTTTGAAATTTTTCCTCTCTTGTCCAAAAAAATCTAACCATGAATCTAAGCCATGGTCAGCTGAGCCAAAAAAAGAGGAAGAAATGAAACAGCCCTTACAGCTTTTTTTTTGTATTGATCATTGATGCAATACTTTGGCAACATGCCTTGTTTATTTTGCTTCAAAATGTTTGTTGCACTTAACATGTGATTTTTTGAACAAGAAAATGGCTCAATATCCTGTATTTACGACCTCAAAGTTTATACATACTGTTTTTTGGCTAGTTTGGCAAATGACGTGGTGTGTAAAAACCATGTAGCAATAACAATTGCGAGTTTATCATAATATTACATAATCATAAAGTGCATACCTGTACTCTGCAATATAAACATAGGGCTCTGAAATAAATCCTTTAAAAAATTAAGACCTTTCAGTGAGATAAATATGAGAGGATTTTGTCCAATTTCCTTAAGTAATATTTAATCTTTTTAAGATGGCACCTTTATGAAAGAAAACAGAAAGCATATCAGATGTTGCAAAACTTGATATCCTGTGACAACGGACATTGTAAATATCTTCTTTCTCTTTTTTGAGAATGTGGTCTTGTTCGAAGGATATACACGATTTAATCATATTTCCTCGTATATATTTTCATGAACAAGATATTTATTTAGACAATCTCAGAACTCAAGATATAAAGCTCGAAGTTTCTTGTTAGTTTTTTACCTTTGATTTCAAGTTGAACATTTTTCAGTATATGTGAAATGGTTTATTGCAGATATTTGTAACGTTTCTCGAAAACTAGATGATCAAGATTGAAATTCACCAAATTCGTCTTGACAACGAGAGAAAACGATCTGAGGAAACTTAACATAAATTTTGAAGAAAAAAAAAAACAGTGGATAGTAGTTGGCTAGAATTGATTCGAAGGTCTGTTTCGGTCAGATTTTAGAAAATATCCTTGACAGATTAAAAGCTCCGACGAGTGAGATTAAACAAAGGCGACAGTGAAATTAGTTAAAAATTTGTTCTTGTGTCTTTGCAATATTCTTTTGCTTGAGCTTTGTGGTAAATAACAACCATTCAGCCTTTGGTATGAGAGCCTTGTTTCAATCACTATACAGAAAACACAGTTGACTGCAGAAAGTTTTGCGGTTTACTTTGTAGAGCAGGTTGAGTAACTGGGACAAATCTGTGGTTTTGTCATTAACTGGTTTGGCTAGTGAACGTGTATTTAGTCATTCGTAGCGAAAAACAATTCTTCTGGTGGGTTCGTATTCAGTATCCAATGGAGGTAGTTACAGGAGTGAAGTGAAAAGCAGAATGTGGTTATTAGTAAAGTGATGGACAACTACAAGACGTTGTGTTGAATATTTCCATGTGAGTGATGAATCATGGTAATGCTACCACCCTTATGGCTTGTCCCTCACACCCCATCCTCTCCCCCATCCCTCCATCCAGCACTTACTTTGCTGATCAGGCTGTTAGTTTCAATTCTCATGAAATTTAACTTAAACACAATCATTATTGGTTCGTCATCAGTGGTTCTCAAACTCAAAGAGGCTGGATTCATTTCTTACCATTTTTTTTTTTACCAATTATATTTGAAAATTCCTCCTTGAAGTGCGTGTGTGTTATTAATGAAAGAATGAAAATCTTCACAGAACAACACTTTGTAAAGAAAATATTTCAGTTAATGGATTTTGAACCAAAATAAAAAAAACAGTTTCTGAAACATTTCTGAACCTTTTCTCCAAGATTTTACTTGTCCTTCTTGCAAAATTGTCCCTGTCAGTTAGGTTTAGCACGCTTCAATATTAGATCCAGTTTTCGTTAAGTCGTAGTATGATGCATACTAAATGGAACGAAAACGGGGAAGTACGTTAATAGTTCCGAACCTTCATCTCTTCACTTCAAGTGTTTCCTGATTGCTTTTTTGATTAGCAGATTAGTAGCGGGTGGTAGCAAAAATTTGTATTGCATAGTCTCGCAAGGACTAAAATCACCGTCTGGTTCATGAATTACTTAATTCTTAATATCGAGAAAAGTGAAGATTGTTATTTATTTAGTTTATTTTTTGGGGAGAAAACAACGGAGAACGATTTTGAATAAATGCTAAACAGATTTTGAAAAAGAGCAAGGAGGTATTTGGGTTAAAGTCTCAATGTGTGTTTGCCAAATTTAAACTTCTACCGTTCCAGCTTACTGCCCTAAAAGCTCAGTGAAAATGACACCGTTCTACGCAAATTCATATTAATATTCATTATTTTTATTGAGTTAAACATTTTGAGCTGAATAAAATTCGCCAGATATTTTAACGAGTCCGTAGATTCTACAAACTTCGATCAAAATTTGCAAGCCCCGCCCAACAGATCATGCGCCAATCAGATCTCTCTGTTTTGTTTACGACTGTTAGGCCTAACCTAGAACACACTTTCACTTTCGTGGCTAGCCTGTGTGACGCCATTCTCTTGAATAGTATCTTCCTTCGGTCTTACCGATGTATCTTGCAAAAGTGTGTCATTTCTTTCGAATTGCAAGGAATAAATAGGTGTTTTCAGACATTCCCTTCGTGAAATTGGGTAAGAAAAGTGGACGATACCAGTGCATATAGGTTACCATTGTGTAATGAGCATGGTGATATGGGCGGTCGCAGTGATTTTACGGTAAATTGTTCGTGCCATAAAGGCAACAGAAAAATAAATTTCTTTCTTTCGATTGCAACAGCTTTTCTCTATTAAACCCACCTGGTCAGACTGCAGGCTAGGTCCAGTTACCAAGCACGGGGTAAAATGTTAAAAAATGTTTGAAAATAGATTTATTTTGTTTTAATGCTGAATACCAAGTGCATGGGGGCGGGGGGCGGGGGTAATGTGGCCCAAGAGAATGATCAGACGATCAGCAATCTTTTCGGTTCTTATGGTAGTGATCATAATGCACGCAACATTTCAGTATCGCAGATGAAATAGCGATGTATGAAACATGCGCAACAAATTCATCAATTTTAGTTGGCCTGCATCATCTTAATGTTTAAAACTATTTTGATACCATTAGTGTCCATATTGTTCTGCCTTTTTGAAAAGTGAGTGAATATATATTATAATCAGACAACTTTCCCAGGCCCTTAGTCCGGTAATAAACTTTGCCCATGTCAAGGTGGACCATACTGCAAAGTTGTCTGGTTCAGTGCATTTAAATATGAAGCAGGCCTGGGTGTTACCGGTAAACCTTGCGACAGATTGCCCATGAGTTTAATTGTCTGAGTTGATCATAATTAGCTGATTACATTGTCCAAACCAATCTAACGGTTTCCCTGTACTGGCTGATGCAGCATCGTCAATACGTCTAGCAACTGAAGGCTCACTTTAGAAACAGTAATTGGATTTGATTGTCTTGTGGAGGTGAAGAACCTGATACCTGCAAACATCTCTCTCTGCGATGTGGCGATATGTATCTTAGACTACCAACAACATGCTATTTAGTTTGTATTGTTAAAAGTTGTCATTGATAGGCGGGTATTGATTGTTTGTTTCCTTCGATGAATCGGTAGATCTCAAATGGTACAGAGAAAATAATATTTCAAGTAAACTTGGTTTCTTTATAGCTAGACAACAAAACTGGCCAAATGTGTGGGAAACTCTTACCGCAGGAATGTCAGATTGAAGGTGTTAGGAGAGGTGTGGAATAGAAGGGGAACTTCCTTCCTTGTTTTTTCAATTAGTTCATTGTTAAAGGCAGTCATAGATTAATTGTGTAGTATCTGTGCCTGTGTTGTGGCATACAGGAATACTCATTGGTATTTAATATGTGAACTTCAACTGTGTATGAGTTAAAACATGAATGCATCTTGTGTGGAGACCTAATTGGGAGAGGGTTTTACAGGAAGACAATCAAATATCAGTAATTAGCAAACATGAAGCAAAAATTGATACACATTTGTGTAACTTTCATATGGCCTCACATTGTAGCCAGTTACAGACTTAGTTAATTGTGGGTTTGGAAATCTACACCTTGTTTGTTATTAACACATAAATACAGAAGAACAGTACAGTATCTGGATCCCCTTGTAATCCCTCTCTGTAACCATACCACTAGTGACATGATAGAGCCCTTCACTTTAAGCCATAGACTAGCTTACTCCCACAACTGACATTATAGAGCCCTTCACTTGAAACCATAGACTTACTCCCACAACTGACATGATAGAGCCTTCACTTGAAACCAAAGACTCACTCCCACAACTGACATTATAGAGCCTTCACTTGAAACCAAAGACTTACTCCCACA
>JAIPMN010003598.1:0-12108 GCA_020650975.1 Apostichopus californicus | reverse complement strand
AGAAATGGTGATATCGTATGCCGCATTTGGGTGCCAAAATCGTCAAAAATGTGGCACTGGACTGCAGTTTCACAGGTAATTCTTTCGGATGTAATGTAGTCCATCGGGGCAGGCTTCAAAAAGTGCTTAAAAAACGACATTCGTTGCACATATTTAGTACCAAGGTTTGTTGGTTGGAAGTTGTAGAGGGATATCCTGGGAAAATTTTTGGCGATGTTGGATGATTGGAGAGGTGTTATTTTTCGAGTAAACAACAAACAAATGACGTCACTCTTATACGGTGTACGACGATTACAACAAAGCAGTTCCTTGTCACAGCAACATGAAAATGGCATTTAAATATATTTGAACTCATTAGAACCTAGATGTTTTTGTTGACAGGTATAGAAGGATGTCCTGAGATTATCTTAGGAGTTGATAGTTAGCTATTCAACTGTCTATTTCCCCCACAGTTCTCAAAAGTGATAGAGGCTTGGAACCAGTACATGTATTCCTAGAAAGCAAGGACCACAAAAAACAATTACTATGTTCAAAAATGACAAAGGTCACACAGGGCCACCTGACCACAAACTGTTGCCCTGTAGTAGTAGCAAAAAAGTGAAACTTTAGGGAACTCTTCAATCTACCAAAGTAAGTTATTCATTGTCAAATGAATAAAACAAAATAAGAAAAAGAATGGAAAAGATCAAATGAATAAAACAAAATTGGAAAATGAAAGAAACTGATCAACATAAACAACAACAAAACAGGTTATGCTTTGGTTACACAAACAATCCTTTCTGAGTTATATGACTTCCTCGCCACTGTCAACATGACCAACACCCAAAGCCACTTGCTTAGGAAGAAGTAGTCTTCCTCTGTTATGTGTAGACAGAATGTCTTGGGCAATAGCATTTTCATCCTTTCATCACATCTCTGTTCAGCAGCTTCTTTGAGCCGTTTTTCAGCATCTCGTGTCAGACACTGAGACAGCTGTTCTGTCTGCCCGCTAACAGATCTTCTTCCTTTCGAAAACTTTAGTCCTGATTGTGCCAGAGAAATCTCTGTAGAGGAAGCACTGCAAATATCCTTGTCTTTGGCACTGATGGGCCTGCACTTTCACCTGCAACAAATCAAAACCAAATTTGTTTGGTTGATACAGTATGTTTAATTGTCCTGTCGATCACACTGTGGTTCACATTAATTGTCTACACTGGAACTCAACTGACTAATAAGCCATCTGATATTCCATTTATTTCAGTGTAAGTCTGGAGCCATGAGCTTGGTAGGGCACAGTTACAAACCCACACACTACAAAGGTTTGAGAACACATGCAACCCTACTTGACAGGATTTCCCATACTAAAAGAAGGCCTCACCATACATGCATAAAAGTAATATAAACCAAGCAAAATGCTTTGATATTAAATATTTTATTCCAAATTTTTAAAGAGCTGTAATAAGACTATAGGTGCTACTAAATCGAGTGCCATGCTGATGCTAAATAGCTGGAAACCTACATATGCCAACTAAAAGAAGGGATCTGAGACTAGGCAATACTGTAGCATTGCCTAGGCCTATATACTCAGTGGCCTGTATATAAGCTACATTACACGCTACATTTGTTTGTGTGTGTGTGTGCCAGTACTACCATCAGCCATAGAGACATGCTCTGGGCTTAGTTAGGCCCTGTTTTGACAAATTAATCCAAGTCTAGAGGCTAGGCCATAGACCTAGCAGTTTTTGTATCAGCTGACATATCACATGCCATATAATATTGATTTTGATTGGCTCTTGACTGAAAAATCGCTGCGTTCGGAGAAGTCATAACAACGCAAATCGGACTAAATGAGTCCGTCTTAAACTGCTGTTTACTCTTAAGATAACACTTCCCGAACCATCCCAACATCGAGAATTGTAATTAGCATATAAAAACACACCATAATATGTGACCAAACCTTGGTACTAAATATGTGCAACGACAGTGAACGATATCGAGCCTGCCCCGATGGACTTTAATTTGATTAAAGGCTAATAACAACAATTTTCACCACATGGCTTTAGTATAACGTAGGTTAGCCTAGGTCATAAGTTAAGCCTAGAATACTTCAGTATTTTAACACATCTAGAATTGTATAAATATTCAAAAACATTATCCATTTGCAACATATTCCCAACACTGTAAACGTGGCAAAAAGGCATAAGCAGTATGAGCAGCTTAGCAAGTAATCTGAGTTTTGTGGCCAAGCTTATTTAGGTATGTTCTGGACAGTAACTTTAAAGGCCATTTGCCTAAATTTACTCAACTATGATTTTAAGGCCTAATTCACTAACCATGTTCGGACAAAACTATGTAAGAAACGCGACATATTCAAGCCACTACTCGTGCTAACATCTCTTCCTTTGATGACTGTGACAGAATGTAGACACGAATCAAACTTTTTGCACTCTCATATCGTTACGTGGGATCTGATATCCTGCATAAACTATACTACCCACTTTACAATATTAACATTAAACTGAGAACTGCATGCACATACTTACATAGAAGTATTACACAAAAGTAGGTGTCAGTGGGGAGGGGGGGGGGGTTCACTTTTCACGGCTTTTCCAGGGACAAATATGACACTATCTGAGTGGAGCACTAAAATATTACAAGCAAGAAAAATGTTTGCCATGTGACTCTCAGATACCGAAAATAACACTTTCCAGACATTAAAATGTTGATAGAAAAATCCACTTGCTCGAGTCATTAGAGGTGCAAAAAATTCAAATCTGGTTCTTAAGTCAGTAGTATAGTTTTTATCACTATGGTAGCCGTACAAATCTCTGTTTTGAAAAGTACATCTACCCTTTCGAGAGAGCAAAAATGGGTAAAATCAAATTCAATTTCGAAATCAAAGCACAATGCAGGTATGAAGACGTACAAATGATCTGGTTTTGCCGTAAAACGCAAAGCCCCCTCACTTTTCAAGGCTTCAATGGCTGAAACACAAGTGCGATACACTGTGTTAGCATTCTTCCTAGTTCAATGTCTATGGCTTAGACCCACTTCTTCTTGTTTAACCAATCCTAACTATTTCAGTGAACATTTCGTTGATTGGATTAGACATAATTCCAACAAGTCGTTGGCAAAGTTAATACCACGTTGTACGTTCACGATAGGTGAATGTACCGTATATTTGTGATGAGGTTATAAGGCCATTGTCATCACGAAAAGTATCCAAATTAATGTTACTGCCGTTGACCATATACTTTGGGTACTTTGAAGTTCAATTGAATTTGTTCACTTTTTTACGCCAGAAACTATGACAAAGTAAGGAACTGCTGTACGTTTGGTTCATGTCACGTAATGTGTAGTACGTGATGGCTTGCTGAAGAAATACTGTTAGTTGGTAATATCATGCTGTAGCATACGTCAATGATAAATATGTCATATTGCTTGCAATGGTTCCCATGTCCCATGGTAAAGGTGTATATTTAACAAAATATATCATTATTTGAAAGTGAGACTCTTTCTCAGTGAAATAAATAAACAAATACTTAATTCATGGATGAATGAGCTAATAAATAAGTTTGAGAATGTTGGTTGATGTTTCTTCATTAGTTATTTCATTATTTATTGCGGGGGTGGTCTTATTTGGTGGAGGGGAGGGGGGTCATGGTAGTGAAATTCATAGTCTTCCATAAGATGAAACATTGTTTTAGTTCAACAATGGCCTCTTCACTTGCACTTTGCTGTGGTATTTGAGTAACATTTTACGACTACCATATAGTGGCATACTCCTATCAGAGTCAAGAAAAGTAGGAGAACACTTTTTTTCATATGTTATCAGTCAGGATCTATATTTTTTCTTTTTTTGTGGCTTGCATTTTGAAGATCATGAATGAAAGTACATGTGGCGTAAAACGTGGGTCAATTGAGGCAATTTTAGACCCCTTCAGGCATCTCTCAAAATTGTTTACTACTGAGTGAAGAGGTTTTGATTACAAGTGACGAAAAATTCAGGCTCTCGTAGCAACAAATCTGCACGGTCATGATACGTAACATTGATAGTCCTTGGATGGCCGACTTGTCAGCTATCCAGTGACGGGTAGCGTTAAGCTAGTGAGATCTTCTATCGAGACTTAGAGACCGCATGACTTTTGTTATTTAGTGTGTAAGTCAATGAGACTTTAATACCACGTTCATTCTCCGTCACGTATTTATATCTGTTAAACGTACACTGAAGCTCAAACATTACATGCTCCCACTGGTATTTTATGGATTGGTTGTGAATGTGAGACTCAACACCACCCCCTCCAGTCCGTGACGACGTTCCTACACTCTTAGCAAAGACAATGGGGCTTTTGTTTGTCCACAAAGTATATTATCTAGGGTGATCAGTCTTTGTAACGCGAACTTCTGAAGAACTAAGTCGTAGATGTAAGGTATTTGTGTTCATTATCTAATGTTTTTGTTGCAGTGTAAGATTCAAATGTCACAAGTCTGCGGGCCACGTTAAAAACAGAATTTGAGCCTAGCTGTCGGGTAGAAGCGACGTAAAAGAAGTGTGCTTCGATATTGGCTTGAAGCCAGTAACCGCAAAAATTCAATTTTCATTCTTATCCTGTCTTTCTGTATTTACTTCATTTTAGTTATAGTATGTGTTGTTACGTGATGTTGGTATAAGTTAGACAGCAGCCCTGGAACGCTATATTTTCTACTTAATTTATCACAACTATAAGTACTTTTTCTTTCATCTGTTTTGCAAAATTCACAACGTTTGCGTCACAAGCGTCATCGATCGTTGCGTATCCTTCACTCCTCCTCTATTCTTACTCAACTCTAACCCGAACACCAGCTGATACATCTCAGGTATCATGTCTATGATAGGATACCTATAGAAGATTGTTAACGGTACGAGCATTACATCTGACGCAGAAGATTGTAATTGATGCATAACTTACCATAGATGACATTATCAAAAACATCAGTGCTATTTTGTTGCATTCATGTTGCAGTAGCTGTGTCAACATTTAAGACTACTTCTAATTTTCAAGATGAAATATAAAAACAACGTGAGAAAAGACCAACCTTTCATCACACCAGCGGGCCAAAAACCTTCTTGCCCACGACTAAGGAACGTCCATGACGACACATCCACGACCCACCCGAACACACAACTTATAATCTATGCTCGGAATGCATGGAAGCTAGCTTGGACTATGGACTTGATGTTACAACAACAACAAAAGTAACTAAACCGATCTCCGTCGACAATCTTCGTGACTGTAGACAAATTTGTTTCCGACGTCTGCAAAAATCTCGCGACCCACCGAACTATATTCGCGACCCACTTTTGGTTGGCGTCAAAATAGTTTGTCAAATAGTTAGACAGTCGGCCTACAACATGTAACGTATTTTATACATGATGGATGTTGAAACTTCATATTCCTTCCTTGAACTGATGATGACATTTCAGCTGCTAATATCGTTTTGTTTTTGGAAATGGGGGAGGGAGACGAGGCAGTTGGTTCAGTGAAGCGGGAGTGTATGTAATACTTAACCGGTATCTTTTCATATAACTAATACTAGTATTTTGTATAAGTGGACTTGAATACAAGATATACTTAAGGAACGCAATCAGATAATGTTTCGAGTTTTTCTGTGCTAAAAATATGATATTTTAATTTGATGATTCTTGTTAACTTAATGCGAGAAGTCATGTCAGTTAACGAACCATGATGTAAAGATGATATCGATCTAGGTGTAATGGGGTATCTTTCACACGTAATATGAACGGTATGTATATTTCATGTAAAGTATACCAACTGACAGAACAGATTTATGAATCAATTTAATTCTTCAGAATAGGAAACAAATTAACTTGTGTCATCTTTCCATTCTGCAGTATTATCAATAATCAGAAATAACGGCCAGGGGTGAGGAGGGAGGGGGGGGGGGTGAAGAGAGAATTACTGAAATCTTGGCATCTTCTTTCTCCTCAGTCGTTTTACAGGTATTGCCAAGATGACTTTTTCGTTATTTGGGTAGATGTGCTCATTGATTATGTTTTTGAGAAGACTGTCCGATTTTAAATTCCCACAAAATTATGTAGTTGAATACAACTAACTACCAAGTTGAATTTCAACTAATCAAAAAACAGTACAAAACAATATATTATATGACATCAAATAATATAATATAATACAATATAATATAACATAATATAACATAATAAAGTGTAATATAACATCACATGACATAACATAACTTGACATCAGATCTTATCACATAATACGACATGAGATCAAATCACATGGCATGACATCACATGGCAAATGAAATCATATGACATCACGTGATATATATATATCACATGACATGGGGCCATAGGACATAACACGACTTACATCACATCACATGATATAACATGACAAGAAATCACATGAAATGAAATTATATACATCGCATGATATGGCATACGTCACATGATATCACATAACATGATTTATATATGACATGAGATCATAAGATTATCTTCTAGGATTTTTGATAAATTCGATTCGAAAGACCTACATTGGAGTTTCAACTGGACATTTTAACCACATTTTCGTCGAATATGATATATCTACGATTATCTCTCTAAAGGGGAATTGTGCCAACTTAACCAACAACAAGTATAGAACGAATCGTTATCTATAATTCATTGTGGTTCTCATTTTTATTTCAATAATTCCTTTAAAAAATGTATTTTATATGTAAATATATATTGTTAGATATTGATATGTGTATGAAAGTCACTAAAGTTCTTTTATTTTCTTGAGTTTGTTTTTTTTTAAAGAAAAAAATAAAAGCTAAGAAAATCGACAAATCGACAGATGTAAATATATTGCGAGCCAACTAAACTAAAGAACGGGTTCAATACTATTAGCGATGATGTGGCATGCCAATAACTCTCAAAATAACACACCGTCTCTTCATTAGATTGTTTTAACATAGTAACATAGCAACAGTTGATACACTTTATTGGAAAAGATTAAAAGTAATTCAGAACAAAGGCTATCATTGTGAGTTAAATATTGGCACCACCTTTTCCTCCGTTGTCACCGGTTCCGGTGTTTAGGCCTCCTTTCTTTGTAGTAGCACCGTTTCCACCGAACGCAACACCTCCTTTAGAGACAATTTGCATTGGTTTGTTTTGGTCGCGGCTACTAGATGATTGAGAACTTCCATCTTCGCTATCACTGCTCTTTACATCATCCCCTCTTCTAATTCTGTTGATAAGAGCTGGCCTGTTCAAGTTGACCTCTTCACTGCTGCTGCTGCTACTGCTGCTGCTGCTGCTGCTGTTGCTGCTGCTGCTGCTGATGCTATTTCCATCACACATATGGACGAGGATAACTACCAACGCCAAAGATGCTGAGGAAGCAAGGAAAAACAATTCATAAGATAAAAGAATAAATTTGACAGAATTTGGTTTTCAAGAAATTAACAGCAAACAAACAACCTACTGATATTTGTATTTGTCTCTCTGGCCCTCACATGTTCCGGAGCGGTTTTTCTTTATTGCAGTCACATTACACCTGTCAAAATGAACAGCATCACCTAACCAAACGACTGATAAGGCTAATTCACTTCGACGAGGTAAAGAATCTTGAAGATACACAGTACTTTATTGAATCTAGTAAAGGAGTGTAACACAAATCTGCCGTACTTTTAGCTATGAGATACAGTAAGCTGTCATATGATATATAGCACCGCCCATATTTTCAATATTTCTCTGTTAGATTTTGGATCAAGTTTCGTTCGGATAGACGTGTAACGATGCGTCAAAGAATTACAAACTTTCATGATAAAATAGGTTCAAAACAGTAACTCAAATATTTAACAAAGTCCTCCATGGTCATGCGAATAAGTTCCAAGGATATACATCTTGTTGGAACATTTCCTAACTTGACCACAATTATTAATAACACACACAAGCCACTTGTCTAAAATATGAAAAGGAAACCCCAAGATTGGTGGTGGGTCGTGTTGGTGTGGTTCGGATTGTGAGTGGGTAGGATGGGATAGGATTGTATGGGATGAGAAACGAAGAAATACACGATACATGTCACGTTAAGTAAATAATAAGTCATGGATAATATCTAACAAGCAATTCACTAGCTTCAAGAGTTTAGAAAAATATGTGTACGTAATTAATAATGTATTATATCCAATAGTGACCCCTCACACGACCACCCCATGGACCTCATATTTTTATTTTATTTATATCCTGAGACAACTTGCCCATTTTCAGATATAAGAAGTGCCCTTTTGTTAATAAAAAGAGATCGGGAAGTTAACACTGCCACTGCAAACAACCACTGGAATAACGATGCTTGGATTACTGTCACAGATCGGAAAAACAGTTTTGTTATAAACGACTAAGAAATATTGCAACTTTCACATGGTCAAAGCATGAAATGGAATTTTGACTATATTTATGGATATTGACAATATTTTTAATTATTTCTCCGATACCATCAGAGCGTCCGCTTCCTTTACTATATGGTGACGTCACGTAGCGGAAATGTGCGTCACGTACGGTAATGTATGTCACAGCAACTTGCTGTGTCGACATGTAATTTCTCCATCACGCAAATAAATGGGCGCGCTGATTACAAGCAGGTAACATGATGTTGCTCATGCGGTTAGTTGCATTATTGTAACGAAAGTTACTGTGAAACTACAAAAGCAAATTTCAATACACATTAATCCTGGAATATCTTACAATGGATGCGTACAGGAATCCGGGCGCGGAGATTGCTATCATTAACGTTTGGAAATATTTATAAGGAAGAGCTGGGAAATTTCTTTGCTCTTTCCAATTGTTGTATTTTTTGTTAATATGTACTTCGACATTTTGTAAAACATGTAAAGATTACATTTCACCTCTTCGACATTTCAGTACACTTTGAAAAATTGTATAAAAGGTCAAAGGGTAATATCAGCTATATATTACATTATTATTTTGTACTTTACAGCTGCAGGTACCTGAAGGAAAAAGCTTAAAAATTCATTTTAACAAAATATTTAAAGAAAAACTAAGACATTGACGATATTAAATGGACAATGCATAAAAGTTCAAAGGTTAAAATGAGAAATTAGCTACTTTACTACATCTTGAAATTTATAATTAAGTCCACATTTAAACTAGAAAAATAATTTTTAAAAATAATAAAAATAATAAATAAACAAAATAAACTAAAAACTTACCTAATGCTACATGAAGCTTCATTTTGTAGTGCGGATGATAACACGAAAGCTTAGATCGCTTCTCACAAATTCAGTATTTTCGAAAATAATCGTTAAAATTTCTTCTTTAATCTCGACTAAGAGTACCAGACTGAACTGACAGATTCCGATCTCATGCCATGGCTTTTATAGGGTCATGTAGAAAGGATTAGTGGTTACAATGGTAAACAGGAAGCAGTAAATTACGGCACTGTAACCTGTTAGTTCACGAGACACGGAGATTGGCACAGCCTGTTCAACTATTCATTGACGTCACACACCCCTTGATAAACTTTCCCATGGCCCCACTTCCTATCTTAAGACTCACGGGCAACAAGACGTGAGGAAGACAGTGTCATAGAAATTTACCCTTTAGGGTTCAATGTTTGTTTTGATAGAATGAAATTTAAGCAAAATATTAAAACGAAACAAGGTTTATATGGCCTATCCTGTTGCCTACCGTGTGTACTCGCTTATAAATGGAAGGGAGTACGCCATTGAAGAGACGTAGCCTAAATTTATCACGCTGACAACAAACTTAGCTTCGAATGTCAATCACTTTGCAGAATTGTGATTCTCGTGAGAGTAGAACACCGACAGACTACGAAAGACTCTTCGCGGTTTCTTCAAACCATCTGTCTATGTAGAAATGGTACGAAATCTTTTGTCTCTTTCTGGTGACAAAATACAAAATAGGCCTATTGAACATGAAAAGTTACTCAAAGATATTTCCATGGGTTCATACATCTGTATCATTGCATCTGTTTCATCGTGATATGAAGGCTCTAAACCTATCTATACACAACTGCCTCCTGTCAACCCTGGGTTCAGTGATATATGGGTTAACATGATGTAATCTCATTTTCATAATATTCGTAAGGAAAAGGGAAGACTTTAAAAAGGGAACCAGTGGCACTGTAAGATATTTCAATCTTGGTTTCTGTACAGCGCGACCAATTTTGAGTTGCTAACCGGAAAGGCCAGCATGAGAACGTCTCTCTCATCTCGGTCGCGAAAATTGATCTGTATTTACCGTTCATTGCTAACCAGTTTCAATGCTAACCAGGCGATGATTAATGTACGTCTTTTGAACATTTATGTACATTTTCATTGTTGATTTGCCTTGTAATTTGTTGTTACTTGCTGTGTCTTGATTCACATGTGGTCGTATTGTTGTGATGATGGAGGTCGCCATTTTGTTGCTCTGTAATTTTGCTACTGTAATACCGTGCATGTACTGCACTGATTCAGTATCGCATCATTGTTATTGTATGATATGTTACCTATTGTACGACTTACGTTTAACACTGTCTTTTATTCAAGCCGTGAATTTGCCGCTTACCAGTGAAGACCGTGTACAGTAGCTACGTTGACGAATATAGTTATAACCGGCAAAGTAGTTAAACTAAAAGTCTTAGCGGGGAAATTCAAATGCGTAAGAAGGGGTCCATTTGTGTTACCCGGTGTATATGAAAGGCAAAGCAACATAAATGAGTTCTGAGTAAGTGTTCTGCGAATAAGTGGAGAGTGTATACAACTACTTTATTCAGCCATTTTCCATTATATTTCACGATAATATTTCACGTTTATATTTCACGTTTTGTCTCAGAATTGAATTGAGACGTTTGCGGAGCTTTTCACAAATATATTCATCTCAAACTTATAAACGGTGTATGCTAGAGGGTGGCACTTGAGACCATTGTAGATAACATATAAGAAGAAGAGAAAACATCTCAAAATTCATTAACCTCATTGTATGGAGAATGATTCGGAATGTCATGATCGGTTAGGAGAGCTGGTTAGTTGATTGACCCAGACGACAATGGAGATTCAAATGATGTTTACTAAAGTAGAGTATAGGGTCAGTCGCAGGAAAACAATTTAAGTTCAGAGACATTTAACACGGCTGCTCACTGCCACATAGTCGACACTCAAACAGTCAACAGTAGTACTCAGTACTAGCTTTTGGTGAACTGTGTAGCAAAGTTAACTTCGTTAGCTTCCAGTTCCCCTTATTGTCAATGGAATAATCTAAGGTTAAATTACTTTAGACTTTATCAAAATCCTCTTCACGGTTTTCGAGAATATTTTCAGTTGTCACAGCTTGTACCATCAGTGAACTAGAAGCAACGAACAACCAATACGGTAGCGACATTCACATATACAACAATTGTATAAATACCAACGGGAATATCAAAAACAAAACCACCAACAGCCACTATCGCTACAACAACAGCGGCACCGAAAATAACACCAACAACAGCAATTTCAAGTACAACACCAAAATTAATAGAATCAGCACCACCAATGATACCACCAACAATAGCAAGAAAAAACACAACAGCAACAATTTCAACAGCGGAAACAATGATAACACCAACAACAATAGCAACAGCGACTTTCGAGAATATTTTCAGTTGTCACAGTTTGCACCGTCAGGTGTTACACCACAATGAATTGTTCCATTGACTTACACACTAAACTCGTCACTCTCAAGACGTGACAAAGCATAGATAAAAGTTTTCAACTGGTACATCCTACCCACCACATGATAGCTGAGATCTTGGCCTATCATGGCACTTGCAAATCACTGTACCATCACCGTTTAGATTTTGAGCTAGAAGAGTAGCAAGTTTAGCATACTGAACCCCAACCTTTCCATCTGCTCGCTCGGAGTAATATCAACATTTAACCGGAGATTTTCGAAAATGGTTTATATCACCTTCAATCCTCTCTATTTCACACCATCTGTAATTCAAATTATGCTCTTTTACATTTCGCTTTTCGAGCGGATGAACACTACTTTAACTGTGGTGTGGTACCTTCAGTGAACTTGAAGCAATCAAACAACCAGGACGAAGTAAATTA
>JAIPMN010003597.1:0-16662 GCA_020650975.1 Apostichopus californicus | reverse complement strand
AGGTATATATATAGGTATATACGTGTAATATATAATATATGTTTCAACATCAGAATGTTACATAAATAAACCTTGAAGAAAATAGTCATAATACTTTACTGAACTATCGTCATAACGATACACATTTGTTGCTTAAGATGGTCTTAATCTCATTGTCCGAAAATTTGTTAATTTCATTAAACCTCTTATGATATGCCCCGAATTTGACAAAGAGAGGTTCCCATTAATTTTATGGGGTGCTGCTAACTCCACGAAAAGCTGAAATGGGAGAACTAAAAACGGTGAAAGCCATTGCTTATCTGCCACAATGTTTTGTATGTAGAGAAACGTTTGAAAGTTTAGAGGCAGTTGTATTATGTCACAATGGTAATGATTAAGCAAAAATAGAGTTTTTATTAGGATAAACAGATGTTTTCAATGATTTTGATGAATCTCCAGAACATCAGATGGGTGAATTTCAAGTCAATTTCGAAAATGGAAAAGAAAAAAGGAACATTTGAGGGACAAAACGTGAGACTTTATACATGTTTAGCCTTTTAATGAGTATATCAACACGTTAAACACGCATATGCAATACGACTTAGAAACAAAATCGCTACGGCTACACGAGGTAGCATCAACTAAATGTGAAAATTCGATAAATACAACAATAAAAATATTTTCAACTGCGTTCGTTTACTAAAGTCAACTTGTTAAAGACATTTCCAAATTGCATTTAGGTATTATCTCCTATACAGCTTACGACATTCTGTAATTGCTTAATAACGTGAGATCGATCGATGAAACAGTTTTAATAAGGATATATGGGTCTGCACCAATCGACCAATCGTAGCTTAGATAGCCAATGAGTGGATATCGGGGAAGAAACTTCTATACTGACTTTCAAATGAAAGTGCTTTTGAAATTGTTGTAATTCTTAATTTTCTCTCTCATCTCTTTCTCCCTCTCTCTCTCTCGATTTATGATATTAAAAATTTTGTAGAACCCAAAAGACTTAATTTCGCCTACTTTAGTAAACAATACGAAAATCTGGAATCATACTCGTGCCTATAATACGTGTTTTGTATGAGGTAGGAAACAGTGTCGAATTGTAAAATGTCCAACTTAAAGCAAATATAGCATTCTTGTTTAGTTAACTTTTCATTTGTATGAAGTTAATCAACCCTATTGAACACAATGACTAGATCGCCGGATCGTTCTTCGCTTATAAAAATTGATTGCATTGTTTCGGACGCCACGTTAAGCTGCATCTGCTCTGAATGTGTATCGTAGTACAGTACGGTACACATTCATAGCAGCATTACGTGGCGATCGAACAATGCAATCAATTTTTATAAGCGAAGAACGATCCGGCGATCTAGTCATTGTGTTCAATAGGGTTGATTAACTTCATACAAATGAAAAGTTAACTCCTTTCCCTACAGTTATCATTAAATAATTTAAAATATTTTTCGCATAGACGTTCAGAAATGCTTTACTAATTTCCTTCCAAATGTCATGAATAAAGATATATATGTACCCATATTGTCTCACTGAAATTTTACTTTAAAGCCGAAATGTTTCCTGGATTGCTACTACCGCCATTCGTTGGTAACACATGTTGAGAGATAATCAAATATCAATTATAGAATATTATGACGTTAATAGACGTCTGGTCCTTTTGCTTGTTTACTTTTACTATTGGACTTGGTACTATATAGCCGTACTGTAAATAGTTTCAACCTACAAATTGCTTCTCTGTAATTAAATCTTAATTTATGTAACTTCCTGAAATATGGGGTAATAGATTCATTCGCTTCTTGCGCTGGAGTGATATTTGCCTATAGTTATTCCTTGAATTTCCGATTACATATGCCTTTGAAATTCCACGTTTGTCAAACTGCCTCACTCGCTGTTTGAAAATTTGGAATCAACCAAATTCGAACATCCTTTAAGTATTACTGAAAACATCTTAAACATTTGTTTTGTCAATTTGTTCTGGACACAGTTCAGATTTAATTGAAGAAAAAGAAGTAATTGAATGAAACACTTCCAATAGTTTATGACAATGTGGGTTATTATAATAGCCTATTTTGTTATTTATACCTTCAACTTATATCTTGAAATCGAATGATCTCATGAACCAGTAAATTTCTTACTTTACAGATCGTTCCATGAGTTTGCTGTTAAGCCCTTTGTCGTGATCCTGCTAAAAGCAAAATTGAATGTTTTTCTCAAAGTGGACTATTTTTATTTCATTTTACATATACCCCAAGCAGAATAATCTGTTCAAACTTTGGAAATACAATGATGTTAATATATATATAAACTAACGGTGACATAGTTTACTTACGTCAACATCGCTGATGTTTAATGACACATGAAATCTTGAACACTTGAAGAGAGTGTTTGACTCTCCATTTTTCTACAGTTTTGTGTATTTTCATTCATCCACAAATGTCTTCTGTGCAAAACATTAGGACAACTAAAAATAACGCTCTTTACTCTTTTATTCCTAAATGAAATTATGTTAAGTATTGTACAAAAAAGGTTGTTTTTCTGTTTTATTTTCATGATTTGCCACTACAATGATCGTCTAATTTGAAATAAAAACAAATATATAAATAAATGAAAATGTAAAACAGAGATTCAAACTTCCTGTTATCCACGTAGCCGTGTAATTTTTACGTTTCCGGACAGATTATGACGAACAATATCAACTCCAATACTTGCTGTGAAATGAACAAAGGATGTGAAACCATAGAGCTGATTGTGAAACCCTATCACCCAATATGGAGCTTGATATAAACCTTAAACACGTCTGGGTAAGTGCAGTCACTCAGAAATCGTCATGAATATGCAACTGTTAGATGAGGTTTTATGTGACTGGTTTGACTACACTATAACAATTCTTAGCAGCCAATCACATAACCAGATAAATATATGAATGAAACCCCCTCCGTTACACGCTGTATAGTTCATTCAATGTGTTCACGAGTAGACGAGAAGTCAGTAGTAATAACCAAAACTGAGAAAGTGCTCGTAGGTGGTTGTAAAAACGAGTTTATAAATTGAAAAGACAAGTCAGAGAGGCTTAGTCAGTTTAAAATTACAAGATTGTGCACTTAAAGTCGTTTTTTGTCAAGAGAAGCAAACGAGGGGAGTTTGTAGATGTTCAAATAGATTCAAGAAAACATTTAGTTTCATACTTTACTGTCAAGATATACCTTTTAGTTGTCACCGTAGATCCAGTAGCTCAAGTGATTTCCTGGGCGAGAACCATTTTCATTTTTCAATCCACTTGACGGTGTTGTCCGATTAGGACATTGACAGATATAGTTGGCAGTGGCTGCACTCTTCAGGGTAAGTACTTTAATTAAATAGCTAAAATATTAATAAAGCCACTGAAGATTAAGAAATAAGTAACGTTCGTGACAAAAAATCTTGTTTTGTGTTGTTTCAAAGAAGTCGGTCTTGAATCAATTGGACGATAACTGTTGTAGATTTATCAAGTGGGTGTTGTAGTATAAAAATCATTTTAATGGTATACCGCTCATTTGATTAACAAACTAAGTACTTATATATGCAACTGCCTTTATAAGTGAGAATCTAAAACTTCAACTAATACTTTGAATCATCCAAAATGTCTCTGAACGCTCATCATATCTGAATTTGTTATATTTTAAACATATTTTACACACACATAAAAAAGAACTAGATGCATTTTCCATATAGTTTCACTTGTTTTCGTTTTATATAAAATATATCTTTGTAAACAAACAACATATCAGTTATTTTACGTATATTACAACTCAAGTTACTTCTAACTTTGTTATTGTCAAGCTTTGATTGTTGAAACTAATCAAGTTTCGATTTACCAGTATCTATAAACTCATTCGCAAAACACTCCTTTCTGTTAATTATATCTGATAGTACAAAGAACCAACATGAAAGTTCGATCTGGAAAATTGAAGTCATGTTATTACTTTAAGATACTTCTTTGTATTTGTTAATGCATGTGTTGTAAATGTTCGAAGTTTTAATGATTCTGATTTCGGCTCTTTAACTTTTCTCTGTGGTATGTCGACTGTAAACTAGTTGCAGGTCGTTCTATTATTGTATGGGTGCACTTTTCGTCAGCAAATTTGGGTCAGCACAATATTCAAACGTGATATCAACAACATTGTAGCATTTTTAGCAGAGGAATACTGTTTTTACGTCTCGTTCTATTAGTGCATGCATGTAAACTAGGAAGTGCTATATGCTGTTGGGTATTTGTTTGCAATAGGGCATAGTTTATCACTAGTCATTATCACAACGATCTATTGCATGAAATAAGTTCGTGACAGTGTTTCCACTTTGAAGGAAATGTCCGGAACACGACAATATCGGGAAATTTTTTAAATCTATGTGATAAAGGTATACTATATGAGAGATACTTTATTCCCTCTTCTTTAGCAAATTGATCTTGGAAACAAATGTCTTTTTTTACCCGACATATAGAAACGTTATGCAAGATATATGGAAATAACCGTCAGCAACAAACATGTTTAAATTGTTTCCGATCCACTTTCTGTGATGTTAATAATTAAAGAAGTTGTAGTTTGTGTTTGTGACAATAAATTCATGAATACATTGAAAATTGAAGATGATTATTGATCTATAAATGGAACTATAAAGTTGAAGGTTAATTTGGGGTAAAAGTAATCATTATTGGAAACAGACATAACTTTAGGTGAAATATTACCTTATATATGTGTATATATATATTTATATGAAATATATAGCATTTATTCATGACATTTATATTTCATAACCAGAAGTATAAAAATATGTCCAAATGACACACATAAAGTATTAATAATAAAGCGCTTATATTTTACTGCTGAAAATGAGTATACAATTCTATATAGCCTAATTATTCTTTCTTCACTATTCAGTTAAAGTAGATGCAATTACTTATTCTTATTTATTGTCATATATTAACTTCCTGCAGTCAAACGGGGAGTTGCATTGTAGTTTTCTTGTTAATATATTTAACAATTCGTGCAAACTGACACCAAGTTTGATACCATAACTCATGATATTTATGTTCAAACATGTTTATATCAACATGAAAATGAGGCTTTATAATTTGTACGTACAATAATCATGGTAACTTCAGTAGACACAACGTATATCACCTCATAAGTCGAACTTGTTATATAGCTTACCACATTCTTTTGTTGGCTTAAATATTTAATGCTTTTCACGAAAAATAGCTAAGTACCCATAATCTAAGTTTCGTTTATTTGACTATGTTTTTTTCAATAAGTTACGACGGATGCCCATTAGTTGGAAAACTTTAGTAAAAGATTTATTGAAAGAATAACATATTTTCGACTATATAATGTATTACGCATAGCTTGTAATAATATCTTTGAGGTAAGCACTTTGTGGCTTCGATATAAATGCCCGGATATGAACATTACGGATTATTTATTGTAGCTGCTTCAATACTACTCGTCCATTGTGCGCCCTGCAAAAAAAAATACATACGAACAAACTTCTTTTAAACCTCTCATTTTAGAATAAACGTTAAAGGGAAGTCTTTATTTCACTCGCAATATATATCAAAACACAAGTGTCAGTATATGTTAGCCATATGTTCATTTCCCTTATCCCTACAAACATGTTTCTATCTGTCACTTTTTGTTCCTTGTAATAAGTGTCAAATTAAATTAATGCTGTTTCTAAGAACATGCACTTAATGCAGAGACGACCCTTATTAATACCGAGCCGTACCGTAGTAAACTCTTCTGATAAAATTCAGGCGACACCTGCGCCACCCTGCAACTAATCTTTCCCTGGAATGAACTTAATTAAATGACGTGATATCGTCCTGTAACTCAGGATATATATAAGTTAGACATCCATTCTATTGATACATAAGAAAAAACCGAACCTAACATCACCTCCATTAAATTTGAATTTTTAAGTCCAGTTAATCCCATGCACATATTGACCTTTATTGAAGTTTTATTCGTACTGTTCTACTATTATTAACCATTCACGAAATCCTACGTAGTTGCCTCCTTATTTTTACATGTTCATTTAAACTTGAACGAGACCTTGTGATTTATTTTTAGTCGTTTTTCCTGAAATAATTACATTAATACGTAAGAAGCAGTACCAGAGTAAAGTCTCAGGACTTAATAAGACAAAAGATGCTGAACACTGAGTACCTATCAAAGTTTCTCTAAACTTCAAGATGCAACAACGGTGTTTTTGTTGTATTCCAGTGAGAAAATTAGTTTGCAATTTATAGTGGATACTGCCGCTAATTTTCTTCTTCTTCTTCTTTTGTGGGCAAGCAAATTGTTTAAGGGTGGGCTTATATCCTGATTTCATTCGTTACCAAAAAGGCACACGAGAGCAATTGAAACACTCCAATCTTCATCCAATGCTGCATCCTCAGGAGGTTGAGAGAGGAAGAATTCCCGGGTCCCGGAGCCTAAAAGAAAACGGTGTACACAGTACATTGCGGTAGTGACATAGGTTCAATATTATCACGAGAAATCTGGGAACCGAATCTCATCGCGCAAGTACTACGTTCTCTCAGTTGCGCGACTTAGCTCGTTTTAGTGGTCCCACCTAAACCTTGGCTCCCGATCCCCCGCCCCACCGATCCCCCGCCCCACCCCCCCCCCTGCTCAAGTTAATAGTTATGCTGTTATCTTCTATTGATTGTTGCACTGTAAATGTTACGACCAATGTAGGAAAACTGTCCTGTCTTTTTGACTTGAATTCTGAATCCGACATTTATCGTCTCACCAAAATTTCTACCCAGGCGATCATTTAATTTAATCATACTGATGTAAACGTTTACTCTTAAATATGCAAAAGATATCATTCGAAAAAGTTATAGTTCCGCTCTGCTCAAAATAGCACGATTATTTCACGATCATTTTAATATTTTCTTCGAAGAAATGTTTGTCTCATATTTGATCGTGACAAAATGCACAACAAGCCTGTTCCGATTGTGACCATTATAACTTACATCATGATGCAAGGTAAATAACATTCACATCAACGTTTATGAAGGATAAACGTTCCGCTAATGCATTTTTTGTCGTATATTGGGTTAATTACCTCATGTGAGTAATACATTAAGATCGGGATGTAAAGATCGGGATGTAGTGAAAGAAGATTTAAGTAGAATACCTAGATCTACGGAAAGGTTCTCTTACGACGTTTACAGACCCATACGGGAAGAAACTGCGGACTCTCTAAGAATTATTACAGACTTTTAATCCTTCTGAGAGGAACTGCCCTGGCTTGACACTGACATTATGAATTTAATACTTTCAAAAGCAAGTCGTTTGAACAGATTTTCACTGATTAAGAATTCATTTCCCTTTAGTATGATAAGTAAAGACATTATAACATACAATTTGAGAACCTGTCGAGCCCTACCACCAGACATTTAATGGAAAACTTAACGTTGACTGAATTGAGGATTTTAAATAGGTTCCCCAACTCCCCATGACATGCGGAAATTAATTAATAATAGCATTATTAAATTATTAAGAAACTGTGTGTGGGAATTTGTTTTGAGCAAAAAGCGTATAAAAGTCGGAAATTATTCTTTGACATATTCTTTTTGATCTAAAGTACAAATAGGAGTTTACAATCAAATCCACTAATTGAGCCGTTTAGATGCCCAGCACAATTTAACAGCATAATAACAAAGCTTTGTTCGAATTTACACTCCACTGTTGAAATGTCTGCCAATGAAATTCATATTATGTATCTGTTACTATGGTTATACTATATATATATATAGACCATGTACGTGTGTGTGTATACCACGAATACTTAAAACATGACAATGGGTTAAACATTCAAAGGCTGTTCCGTACAAGACCTCAGCAAAATAGTCAGTAAAATACGTTTTGTATTCGTGCAACGAACAGATCATTGTTTTATACATTTTTCATCAACATGAGCAATTTCGTTGGTTTCTATATTTGGACTTTTGTTTCCATATCTATATTTAACTTGCCAGAAGCATGATTCTTGTACAAGGACGCAAATGGTTTATGTTCTACCGCAAGTAATCGAAATGTAACTGCCGTCCTAATTAACCGGGTCGAACATATCAACTAACGAAGGTCTAGTTTGTGTGACACAAGACAAAAATGTTCTTTAACCAAATTAAAGCAGTATATTCTGCCACTTGAATGTGTACATTGAATACATTGAATATGTAAAGTACACAGAGAGTTGCGAATAGTGATGGCAAATTACTCAGTTTGATACGTCAAAGCAGCCCTTTGCGCCAGCGGAGTGTGTATTGTTAATACTGATGTATTTACATCATTGCCGAAAATTAAAATGTTACGAAAGCCACTTGCTTTTCAACATCAAAATCAAACCAGAGTATCATTATTTACTACACTTTTCAAAGAGTGGTTTCAGGCCTAGCATCATTTGCATATTAGGATCGGGGCTATCATCGTTATCGTCATTATTTATTCATGACATCTGTCGGCTGATTTTGCCTTCTTGGACAAAAAAACAAATTTTTATGGAAGAATTTGTAGCAGAGTATATTGGTCAAGTAATGGTGATGAATCTATGAATTAGTGCAATACGGTCTAGTAACATATTCAAGCTATATTTAGTTCTTATAATTCCAGGCAAAAGCTGTTTCTTTTTACATGAAGCAAGCGTCTGTATGGTTGTATTGCACAATAGTTTAGATCTGTACGGAAGTCCAATAGGTCATAAGAAAATCGTTACCTATATATTCAGATAAAGTACATGAGATGAAAAACAGCAGCTTTATTCATAGTCATATAGCATTGAATTGGCAAATCAAAATTTGTACTTATATAGGAAAGTTTACATCAACATGAAGTGCATTACTGGTCATCTACATTTGTCTTAATTAAAACATAAACCCAGAAGGTATTTTTCGATATAGTTTAGCTAATATCATCAAATCAACCTGCGGAATTTCGTTTTCTTTCTGCAAAGGGCAAATGACTATCAACTTCGTAAGATTGTTTTCTCATCTGTTTAACTCAAATGAGTCGATCGTTCGTAATAGTGAGATATTTCAATATTACATAGCGTTCATCAAAAATAATCTGAGCACATTCGTGTAGTACACGCTGAAGCGGTGTAGAATAACTACATAACTTCATAGCTAGGATTTGGTTCAATGTGAGCTCTAAGTATTAGGTTGTGTATTCAAAGTATACGTTGCATGAGGTGATTAAGGATGCAATGATTGATTATAGCGTGATAACAACATTAAAGAAAAAATTCTGATTTTTCATTTTTGCTGTTATTTTAATTAAAAGTTTATTTCGGTTAACTCATAGATGCTACATGTACGATAGTTAAATCAATTCTGAAATTGCAGTCTCCGTTTAAGATATAGAAGTCAACATCTTGTATTTCCCCACATGTACAAATACGGAAAAGTGGGCAAAAAATCATTGAGGAAAGAAATGGCTTTCTCTTATTGCTACAAATCACTGGTAAAATTAGGTATGTTCGGTAAATTTCCGACAGAAAGCAAATCGTATTTCGAAAGTGAATGCACTAAAACAGTACCCGTTACTTTCATTACAATAATTGGCATGGAACAGATACTTCCCATGTTGGCAAGCCTGATATCTGTAAAAACGAAACTGCCAGCAACCGGCAGTAGTCATATACTTTCATAGTAGACGTACATAGCCTAGGCTAGTAGGCTACACTAAGATATGGACTTTTCCATTTTATAATTGTAACGTAAGCTTTTGTTATTTACGTCTAGTTGAAAACCTGACTACAATAGTTACTAAAAAACAGTGCCAAGTAGTTGACAAAGTACGAAAGAAGTGTATTAAGAAAAAGAGTCTGCTTTTGTTGAAAAAAACATCAATAGGCTACTGGAATTTGAATTATATGTATTGTACTAAGGATCTATTTCTTCGGGAAAAGCTTTGATGTAAATTTATGGTGTTACTTGTCCTTACACCAAAGTCACATGTCCCACTGCCCACTCGTAGTCTGTTCCCCTTCTCCTCCCCTCCCACTCCCCTTCTCCTCTCCTCCCCAAGATGGAAACTACTTCCGTCGCTACTTTAAGAGGACAGAAGGTTATAAAATCTAATAACTGGTGTTACTTTGTCTTTCTTTGTAGTTCTAATTTACGCGTACATTTTCTGTAAAAATTGAAAAGTTTAAAAAAGGAAGTAAGAAAATCAGAACAGTTCTTAATATTCTCTCCTTTGAATTGAGTTGCACAATTAATTCCGTTCAATCGCCCATTTCACGAATTTAGTCAATGCCCGAGAGATGATTCATCTCAATGGAAATTGTTATTATGGTAAAGGACCCTCGGGCATAATATAGATATAAAAAGAAGTTGTTTTGAGGTAAGTGGAACGAGTTTTATAGAAGAAAAATTTAAACGGAATGTCAGGCTCGTTAAAGGATAACGAACGTTCCCAGAGGTCAGGATTATGAGAATCAGCCGTTAGCTTTTGAAGACGTCATATTCTTTATGTGCTGCCAATTAGTATATTTGTTATATAAAAGGCTGTGTCATATACGTTAGGTATCTCGAAGATGCATAGAAACAAGTTGATGAAAATGTTCAACACTGCGAAAACTAATATAGATAGCGATGTACTAACTAGTTCCAGCACTTTCAAACTGTGAATGAAACCTCCACAAAAACTTTAACTATAGACACTTGAACGTTTGAATGTAGGATACTCGAACTTAGAAGTCATATTTTTTGCGACCGGGCAAATGCTGAGGTAAAGTAGGGCGAATAAGTAACAGGTTGTCCTGTATTTTGTGACAACACGAATACAGGAAGCAAACAATTTTCATACTCCGAGAGTTATTGCTAAGAAGGTCAGGCCACCAAGCGAAGAAATAGCTCTCAGATTTCACAAACGAAAGCAAAACCTTTAAACTCATTTTAAAAAACACCTACGCATTGCCGTCCACGGTAGGTGTGTTGATACCACCCGAATTGACAGAGTAGCAAGATGTGTTTCGAATTGTAATTTTTTTTCAATTGATTTTGTCCTTGCTTTTGCTTCAAAACTCTATATTACATTAGAGTTACTCTCGCTATTAATGGTTTCTGTCTGACGTCATTTCGTTGAACAAGGACGCGGTTAAGACTCGGTGCCAATTTCATTGTTTTGTTTATTGATTATGGCGTAGAAGATTGTTTTATTATATACCAGCCATGCCATTGACATTCTCTTAATGACGGTATGATATGTAGTTAATAATGTATCTTGTTGGTTGAACGAAAATTAACCACAAAAAAAAACATCGAGCAAAGAGGAAATTTTTTTTTATGCCTCTCTTTGTTCTGACCGAATATAGCTATAGAAGTTGAAAGGAAGTTGTAATATCTAGTTTCGTAAAAAGTTTATTTTTAGAAGTTAAGCATAATAATGGATACATAATAACATGCAAGGTCGTGATTATGACAATGATTGCACGCTTTGGGAATCTGCGCATCATCTGGAAGGCAACGATAAAATTCTGTTCTACATAAAGAAAACAAAAACCAGAGGTGAGTGGGTTGGAAACAATTGAAGATATGCCAAATATAGGTCTCAAGAAAGTGAAAATTACATCTTCTGATGAAAAATGAGATTGTCTCAACGAATAGCATAAAATAGAATGCGAAGCAAATAAAATATGGAATGATTAAATGATAATGTAAATACCAATTCCTATTAAACGTATACTAAAGATTATCACAAAATTCAACATTGAAAGAGGGCATGAAGGATGTAGCGTCTTCCAGGCATAGAAGTGCAGAAGTGTAGAAATGTTTATTCGATAAAAGGCGAAAAGCATTGGACGAGAATGCGTTTTATAACATGAAGAATTCTACTGCGTACCTTAGTGAGCACATGTAACAGTGGTTCAATAGATGTTAAATACGATGCATTGTAATACAATACAAAACAATACAATAAAACATAATACAAACTAGTACAGTACAACAATACAAGTTAATACAATGCAATACAATACAATACAATACATAGGGTAATATTTACATCTACAAAGTCCTTGATCATCTGTAAGTGAAATATATGTGGTATAGTTTTATTTGTTTCTCCCCCCCCCCTCCTTTTTTTTTTGGAACTATATACGAAGCTATTGTTTTCGCTTGTTAAGTTGCTGAGGGGTTTAACAACCTCTATACCGAGTTAATAGGTCTCCTAACTCACAGGTCCGGTAAAACTTCATTTATTTGCTTAATTTTATAAGATGAAGCTTAAATAGGTTACCAACGAAATAAGTAAAAGTTTGAGATGTCTATCATGATAGGTGGTAATTACACCTGTCTTGAATGTCATTAATAGTTGGTATAAAACGTAACTTTGTTGCCACGTAATATAATTTCTGTTATCAATTTAGGCCTAGGCTGCATCTCCTCTTTCACTTGACAATCATGTAGCTTTACTGGTGGACGTTCGGCGTTGTTTTTATTTCTCCTCACTGGTTGTTCAATACCTCAGTTTCTTTCCACCACGTACAGATTTCGAATACATTACTCGTGTGCTTACGTTTGCAATTTTGTGTTTGCTCTTGCTTTTGTGTTTAGTCTGACGATAGGCCATGTAAATATTTACAAACATTAAACCAATAAAAGAGAGATCGGTGCAGTTAAAATCGTTTGGCTTCTCTTAATTAATACTAAGTGATCAAAAACCTGTATTCCAATACATACTGTTTTGTGTTCTAAAAAGTTAATGTCATGTGATATTCATTTGCAAACCCTTTGGGTTGATAACTCTATAATTTCATTCTTCTTGGTGAGATTTTTGGTGTATAAAATATTTCCAAGTAGACCTACCAGAGTCCAGTCAGGGGCGTATAGTTAGGGTTTCTGGGGACCCGGTTCCAGATTGAGAGATGGAGCTCTACATGAAAAGGCTATATACTTTAACTGCTGCACTTTACATGGAGCAAAAAAAGTAAAAACCTACAAAGTTCTGTTTGGCTACTTATACGTCTCTGATATTTGTGTTCCGTTGGCTCAATATGCCGGAAACCAACCTTTTAGGACCCCTAGAAATGGATGGTCCTGGTTAAATGAACCACCGAAACCGCCAATTGCTACGTCTCTATCGAGTCTAGTCCGTAGCCAATTATCATGCTTCTTTGTTATTCATAAATCTTCCTTCTTCTCTTTTTTACGGGCGGTTTTTTCTTCTTCTTTAAAACCTGTTACGTCAAAATTTTAGTGGTAGGGTTTCAAATCTGACAATAAAACACACACACACACACACAATATCCGGAATGCATTTGCATGGCAGTATACTTGTACCATGAATACAAGTATATAACGGTGGTGAGAAGTTTTATTTAACTTAATCAAATCGTCCCTTTCGAAGTGGCTTACGTCTTTCGAGACCATTTTCATCCTTTTAATTGCTTCCTCACAGATTGATTTACTAGTTCGACTTTATCAAATGTTTACTCTAAGAGGATGGGTTCGTTTCAATAAATGTCTATGTGATGTTGCAATAAATGGATGAAAATTGTGTGTCGGAGATACAGAGCGCCGTTCATTACAACTAGGAAACAAACAAAAGCTGATCTATTGTTACAAAGGCCTTAGTGGAATCAATTTGATTAACAATAAATGACACTAACAGAATCAGATGTTGTCATCACAAACGCATTTGTGCCCTCTCATATTGTCTTTGTCCGGCCTGTGTAAACTGGAAGGTATCCAGTTATTACTTTTCTTGCACCTTGCATCGGTAACTGTAATATGACGTAAGAGTGACGTCAATATAGTGTGATTAGATGGTTTTGTTTGTATATCCGTCGACGGGAAATCGTAATAATATGTGACTGTTACTGGAGGCTTATATCTACAGGACGGGATGCCATTGTTAAAAAGTCCACTACTATCTCTGCACCCGATACACATAGAGAACACAGTTACCTACTGCAAATCTTAAAGTTTTGTACCAAAGTGAAAACTGGATCGTGCTATGAACCGGTAGCATGTGCTATTAGGATTACAGTAAGAACTTAGGATATGTTAATTTCAACAGATCCAGTATTGGGATTTGTTGGGATTACACATATCCTCAGTTGTTACTGTAAACCTAGTAGCACATGCTGCCGATTTATCCGATTTGTCAACACGATCCAGTATGTACTGTGGTACAGAACTTTAAGATTTACAATAGTTACTGTAATCTCTGTGTGAATCGGCTGTTTTTTTGGAGACGTTTAAGCATCGCGATACTAAACTGAACTCTACTATGAACCTATGTTTGCATGACGGGAAATATTACCTTTATAATACATGTTCTTGCGCTTCATATTTAATAAAAAAAATTAATAACATCTGAGTTATGTAATTCCCAAAAACATAAAACATTGAAAACAGATCGGTAGTCGTTTTTTTTACATAATTTTTTTTAGGGGGTGGGGTTAGTTTAACATTCACTGGTTCACAGCTTACTTCAGTTAATTTTATGACAATATTAAACATTTAATAGACTTGTTTTGTCAAAGTTACAGAATGGGTTAATTTGGTGAAACGTGTAAGCTCAGAGCTCAGCCGATTCACCCAGAGATTACAGTAACTATTGTAAATCTTAAAGTTCTGTACCACAGTAAATACTGAATTGTGCTGACAAATCTGATAAATCGGTAGCATGTTCTACTAGGTTTACAGTAACATCTGAGGATATGTGTAATCCCAACAAATCCCAACAACTGGATATGTTGGAATGAAATATATCCTCAATCCTAATAGCACATGCTACCGATTTATAGCACGATCCAGTTTTTACTTTGGTACAACACTTTAAGATATACAGCTGCAGGTAACTGTGTTCTCTGTGTGTATCGGGTGCCAAAAAGGTGACTATAAACGTGCTCCTTTTTCAAATAGTTATGGATTAAAAAGTCAGTGGTGCTGTTATTTCATAATGCCACTGTGTGAACGAAAACAGTGTTTATAATGATAATAATGTTATAATTTGAGGCCACATGAGAATCAAAATACATTCTGTGGTACCACTCTAACAAATGACAGATTTTCGCTAGTTTTGGTACTTTTCCGTATACATATTTATGTCAAGTTGTAAAGAAAGTATGTCAAGTTGTAAAGAAAGTAAGGTATTCCCACGAAAAAAAGTGTTTACCAGAGGAATTCGTATCTCTTAAATTAATATTTGTTATAGAGGTTATTATTCCAATAATAAAAGAAGCCTTCGTCTTTATCCTCATACACATTGGATAAATGTCTTTCTTTGGTACCAAGTTGTTTTTATCGATCAGAAGTTTCAATTTGTAACTAAATTGCTCAAGTAAGAAATATAGGATGGGGTCACTTGGTCAATTCCTTACATAAGACGAGCTAATTACGAAGAATTTGTTGTCTATTTTTTTCTTTGTTTTTCTTTTTCTGTTGTTCATCTCTTTCTCTATCTGTCTCTCGTCCCTTTTTCGTTTTTTGGCTCTCGATGCTGCTTCCGATAGACAATTGTCAAGTTTTATCACAGGCGATATCAGATAATTTTGGTCAATAAGTAAAAGGTCATCCTGCCCGACCGTATTTTTCGACCTGTGTAAATTAGAAAAGGGTTTGCTTCTTCTTATTGACTTTTGGCCTTTGGTTTATTCACGATGAAGTGAACATATCAACCTGATTTAACTGACCCAATCAAGGAAGTTAGCAAACCCTTTAGGGTAGTCCGGTTTTACCGATTTCTCCCGTTAATTTCGTCTCTTGACAAATAAATTACCTAGTAGTCCCGTGTAGAATTTGTTTCATTTGTTTGTCGCCTGCATTCTTTATTTAGTCAATCTAAAAACTATTTAAAAACAATCAAGAGGAATTATTGTGAGTGACATTTGAATTACAATTGGAAGGCTATATAGCAATATTTGTTTCTTAAATAGTTCATCTGTTATTGAAAGTTTAAAATATAACGTATACGTGAAAACTCCAATTGATCAGATGATCTTCTTTCTAATTCTCTTTGATTTAACTTGTTATTTTTAACTGGAAATGTTAATTCGATAAAAGGCGAAAAGTATTGGACGTAATTGCGTTTTATAACATGACGAAATCTACTGCGTAACTTAATGAGCACACGTAACAGTGGTACAATAGATGTTAAATAAGATGCAATGTAGCACAATACAAAGCAATACAATAAAACATAATACAAGTTAATACAATACAACAATACAAATTAATCCAATACAAACAATACAATACAAAATATAACAAATTAATACAAAACAATACAATACAACATAATGTAAATTATTACAATACAACAATACAAATTAATACAATATAATACAAAACAATACAATACAACATAATACAAATTAATACAAAACAATACAATACAACATAATACAAGTTAATACAATACAACAATACAAACGAATCCAATACAAACAATACAATACAAAATATAACACATTAATACAAAACAATACAATACAACATAATGTAAATTATTGCAATACAACAATACAAATTAATACAATATCATACAAAACAGTACAATACAACATAATACAAATTAATACAAAACAATACAATACAACATAATACAAGTTAATACAATACAACAATACAAACGAATCCAATACAAACAATACAATACAAAA
>JAIPMN010003596.1:0-26350 GCA_020650975.1 Apostichopus californicus | reverse complement strand
ATAGTTAATCACATACACTGACTGTATACATATATCACCCAGTATGTACAGCTGTTTATATACCTAGGTGCTGATGCTATACAGTAGACAGTAAATCAATATAGGGTTACCACACATTGTATCACTTTTTTTACAGCGGTTTCTTGATAGTTAGTACATATCAGTAGCAAGCACTTAACCTAATACTATTTACTGATACATGGTACAGTATGTACACAGGCACATACATAAAATTCTATTTGCACCTCCCTGCATGCCCCTCTTAAACTGCATACAGTGCTCACACCAACCGTTCCTACTGAACACAATGCAGACAGGAAGTTATTCTGCATATTGTAACAATTAATCATTCTCCAACATACTCAGCTAATGACTCACATTAAAGTTACATTAATGTCACTATAGGTTCAAATGTTTCAAGAGGTGATGCGTTATAGTAAGAAGGAGAAATAATTTGATGAATGATACCGATTCACATTCAGTGGAAGACATTTTATGATGCAAATGTGCCACCATGACGTGCCACCATTTACATGTATACGTATGTGCCACCATTTACAAACGCCACCATTTACATACGTCTTTAAATGTATATATGTCAACATTGAGAACACAACTACTATAGGCTGTCAAAATCTCCCAAATGCAATACAGCAGTGCATAGATATAATATATTGTACTATACAGTTGAATGGCTGACATTCCCAGACAACCATATAAGTACTGTGGCAATGTGGCAATGTGGCAATTTGTAGTTAGGTAGATTGGAAAGTGCAGATGTGGAGTGGGAGACGGGTAAGAGAGGAACGAAGTAAATTGTGGCAATTTTCTATGGCTCACTCTGCTTGTTGAAGTAGGAGCATGACTGACCATTATTTGACTTTCTAGCATATTTAGAGCCAATTACAGACGACCATTTGTAGCAGCTACACATTTCTGAAATGTTATGGCCATCCGATTATCAACTGCATTAGACCTAATGGGATGTATTTCAAATAATTTAACATTCAACACTGTTCTTTTCATTGGTATTGGGATTTTTTTTTACAAGTTTGAAGGTAATACTGCACAATAAGCTTCAACCGTCATTTTCCCTTTTGATCTCAGCATTATCTTAACCTAACCCTAATGGATTACCATGGATACTATGTACTATCACACTTGAATATTTTATATATAGATCAACTCCCCGATAGCGCTCAACAATCCTAATATTTACCCTTGACCAATCTTAACCCTAAGGCCAAGATATTTCCAATTTTACAATAGAGAGATGCACACCAGCCCGCCGCCCAGTGCTTTGGGATTACATCCAACATCATCTATTTGTATTGTGCTTTAAATTAATTGCTTCCTAAATTACTTGGCGATTCTTACTTGACCTCTAAGAAGGGCTATTACCCCTGACTGAACAAATTGATTTTGAACTTATCATCAAAACCTGGAATATTTTGAGCAGGTCATATCCTGAGGTTACTACACCGGTCTACAAATCACCAGTAAATCGTAGGAACCATTGGAACCCCTTAATTCCTGTGATTCAATAAAATTGCTTCCATTTTTCATGTTAGAAATATTGATCACTGAGACAATTTGTCTACTTGTAAGCTATTTAGATATTAAATGGTAGTATAAAAGTGGGTCATAACCAAGCTCCAGAAAAAAAAAATTTTAAGTGAACTGAAAGTTGGAAGCAAAGCATATGAAACTATTTGCCAAAATTTTTGGCAAAAATAAATTTAAAAAAAAATAATAATTTGCAAAATATTTGCAAACTATGCAAAATGTGGAAATTTAGTTCTCAGTTCCAGACCTTTGATGGCTCTGAAGTTGAAAAAAATCAAATAATTATTTCCTTGTATAGCAGCATTAAAAAGTTGAAAACTGGATAAGTTTCATCGAATTAAATTCATTTTAAGGCTGCATTTTTGAATTGGATTATATATATTTGTTGCCTTGATAACAATTCAATCTTGATGATCTTACACATTTTGGTACTTTTGTGTACTTTTAAGTAAATAATCACACATCCATAACTTTAATCCCATATCTTCCAGTCCCTCTCATTTAACCTGCAGGTGCACCCATGGCTGCATGTGGCCTTCAAGTGACCCCTCTGATGTTTCATTGATTTACAAAGTAGAAGCACGCATGAGTTTCTGGACTGGATTTAAATACGGATGTCTCTGGACATGCTTCTTGTTCGTGAATAAGCTTATACAAGTGAGTTTTACCACGGAAAGAACATTGTTTGAACTGGCCAGTGTGTACATAGTTCCTTCAGACTGGGCTGATTATTATCAGCAGACGTATTCAGCCACTCTCAAAACTTGCTAAGGAAACAGACATGTAATGCATGAAACAGTTGCCAAAACAATACGACTGGCCCACATTTATATATCTCATCCAAGTGAAGCGTTGCCTATTTTCCTGTTCAGATGTAATTTAAATATGTCCACACACACCTACCATGTCCATGACCAATTGAATCTCTTCCTCAAACTGTCCTCGACAGCACATGATTACTGCTATACCTGATAATACATGTAATAATGATTTCATCAATGAACAGTGTATGAAATTATACATGTATGGCAATTAGAGCCCTTTGAAACATAATTATTACAATTTAGTATATGATCCATTGCACTTGTTTCAAGTCTACTGCACACAGACCACATTGTATGTATATATTTAAATATACACACATAAACACACACACACATAAATAACTATACAGTTCCAATGAAAAACCTAGTTATTAGTATTTTAGTTATTAACTACACTGTATCATTCCAGAATTTTTCAATAATTATTCAGTTCTTATGAATCGGTGATAGGTACAGTCACATGCAATCGGGAGTAGAACTCTTTACAATTGTTCCGCGACTGTACAACAGAATTTTTAACTTGCTCCCTTAAGCAAATTCCCAGATAAGCAATACATAGAGCTCTACAGTATTAAAGCACTTGATTAAGTTTATTCTGATGGACCATCTGATAATTTCTTTCTGTAATTACTAAATTTGGTGGCTCTATTGTATCAATGATGTGTATCAGCTGGACAAACCAAACGATCTAGGAAACCCTTTTTAATTAACGCCTTTTAATGGTCACATGTATCGGCCCAAGGCAATTAACTAATGAAAGCATTCAGCATTCTAAAGACACTAAGTTTGATTTCAGACTTAACTTTCTGGAGTTTCTGATCCGTATGACTTCTTCTCACACATTCCGAAAATTAAATATTTTGAATTTTTGATGATTAGGAAAACTGCTTTAAGGATGGAAATAAAATGCTTTACAATATAGGTTCGAGGGATGAGTAACCATTTCTAGCCTTTCTAGCATATTATGGCATACACTGATACTAGAATGCCAAGAGGTAATGCGGCTAATGCCCTTTACAGTAAGTCATGAATTGGAGAGAAGATGCTGATTATATCAGAGATTTGAATCAGATTTAAGAGAAATTGCGACAGACACCATATTCTTTAGTATGACATCCCGTTTGGTTAGGATTATTAGAATTTAAAATAAACACATAGGGCAAAAACTAACAACAAAGACATGTCTTCACATCAGATCTGGATCTCGTGATTACTGATAAGATCCTCACAATACGTTATCTGTCTCGTACAGCAAGATTCAGACATGCTTTAATGGGTCAAAAAACTCACTGAATTGGGTATTTAAGAAAGAAGAAACTTACATGTCTCATCTATACACATAATCAATGCACTCTAACCTATCTAGATTACAATGATTTCTAACATTTTAACGTTGAACCCAAACTGGATCACCAACCACTTCCTCTTCCAAATCTTCTAAGCTGGGAGCTAACAATTAACCTATTGCTAATGTGTATTTTCCATTTTTTTTTCTCAATGTTTCTCAATGTTCTATATACACCAACTTTTCTACCATAAAACTATTCAGTAAATAATAGTAATGCAAAGAAAGCTAGGCAACAACCCAAATCATCTCCCACCCCCTTTGCACCTGCCTCTCTCATTCCCTTGTCCACGTGTCCACTTTCCTCTTTCTTCCTCTTTCCATTCACATACTGATATCAAATTTTTCATAACAGAATTGTGCTAAAAAGTCATTATTTGAACTAACATCTTGACAGCATATCAATATATCAATATAATCATTGACTTTCACAAACTCTCAAATTGATCTTATACTTACACCAAATATTTAGTCATCATATATATTTCAGGGTCACCCAATAGCATGACGGATTTGTCACCATGAGCATCTAGCTAGTTCAAATATAACAAGGTTGATGTTATTCAATAAATAGCTGGTGACCTTGTGACAAATCAACAAAAGCGGATTACTGAAGCAGAATTAAAATTAAATCAAATTTGACAAATTTTTTCCTAAACTGTGACAAGAACTGAGCAGCTTTTGGAATGTAAATAGTCAGATGTCCCTTAGTCATAAACCAAACAGATGGTGTACGTGCCTTGAGTCTAAGTGGCTGGTTGTTTTTTTTCCACTGTTAATATCACAAAACAGACAAGCTGATAAAACTGGCACCCAGAACATACTGACAATTTTTTGCTTATGTCACGAAATATGTTTAACCCCACGGAAAGTCTGTCAATTTCCAAAACAAAACTGAAGAAGCTCAACCACTACCTGGCCATATTTAATTTAGTTATATGTAATACATGAATCCAGACATAAATGTTGTGTCTATCATTATCTGGTACAGCTACCTGACAGGGAACGGGACACTTTTTGGGGATATTAAGCAATACTTTATAGCAGAATATAGCACTAGCAAGATCGGTAGCAGTGGCGGAGCTAGGGGTATTGGTTAGGGGGGGGCGAGAATGGTCTGTAGGGGCACTTTCGACACTATCTACTGTAAGCGGAGCGCCACCACAGGTTAGCGCGGAGCATACAGATTTTTTTTAATAAAGATACTCCCTAGATCGCCAGAAATGACCCTTTCCGGGTCTTGCTAATTTGCAGATAAACGAAGAATAAATAGGTGTCATAAAATTACACCAACAAAATGTTACAAATGTCAATAGGTAGATGATGAGAGCGCAATAAAAAAGTCAATAATTGCGAGGAAGTAAAACGTGGTAAAACGCTGAAGAGGGCGCCAGCAGTCCATTTGAGTCCGTCAGGGAGGGCATCCGCCCCCCCCCCTGACTGTATAGACGCTCCGCCGCTGATAATAAGCAATATTTTATAGCAGAATATAACACTAGCAAGATCGATAGTCAGTCTGGTTGAGTAGTGCAAATTACAGTATTACTGTGTTATTGTAATTATGCAAATGTAACCAGCAGATCCTCCACTGTATGTGGATACCACTTAGAGGCCCTATAAGATACAAGCTATAATTAGACAGAGAAGTTGTCATAATTAATATATTGAAGCCATTCACCTATATTATTGCAAGATATCAGTCATATCATAATCATATTGTGAAACAGCTTGGCATGTATATGTCACTAAAATTATTAATACACTTATAATATATATTAGACTATATAATATTTAATATAATAATATATTACTAATATACAAGAACAACAGAAGAACATGGCTTATGTGCGGCTTGATTTATGCTGCACACAACTTACACTTAGCTGATTTTTATATTTCAGGTACTGTAGTGTAGCATATTAAACATGGCCCTATTTCACTTGTCATCACATTTAGCTTTTAGCATTATTTGTGCCAAATGGGATAGGAGAGAGGGTGAAGCTTGACGAATAACTATGTCAATGATCCCTCCCCCCCCCCTCACCTCCAACCCTCTTAATTGGTCCTTTTAATCCCTGCTTACATGTACAGTTAACCAAAGGTCACTGCTTTTCAGTCAGATCCTACTCACAGCTGCAAGTATCATACTGACATCTTTCAACAGTTTCACGGTGAAACAGCGAAACAAAAATATGGTGAAGTAAAAAACAGCGCTAGGGAAAAAACTTTCTCAGACATGTGGATGGGTGTATTATTCCAGTATATTATTGGTCATGTCTGACTACACACGATATTATCCTACATTGGAGGTCTTGACCGAAAATCCAAAGTAGACTGAAGATGCTTAGGTTTCTTTGAAAGCACGCACAACGAGAGTTGTCACAAATTGACACTGACTGTACCTGCACAATTTATGAACAATAGGTGAAACCTTATACACCAAAGCGGGTACGAAGCACAAATTTAATTTTCAGAAACTGTAGACTGTTCAAAAGCACTTTGGAATTTTTTGGAGAAATGATCTTTTCAACAATTTCTGAGGTTCATTATTAAAGTGAAAGTGACTGGACAATATAGTCTAGTAATTACACTGACCTTTAGGTCAGTTCCTCTTATGCAACACAAAACTCAATGGGATAAACATAGCCGCATAGCCTTTCAGAACTCTGTAGCCGCGAAGTGTCATGTCTACTACGTGTTTACAAATTTGTTAGGACAAATGCTGTTTATAAAGTCATCCAAGGGATGCTGAGTTGTTTATATGACGTTGAAAGAACATGTTTCGGTCGCGATAATAGAACTTAAAAGAGCAATGGATGATCACTAACATTTAGGGCTGAACTGAGGAGCCAGCATCATCAACGGGTTAGCCTTAACGGGGGTACTTCAGAGATTTCGCGCAATTTAAAAAAGAAAACTGGAAATTAATATATATATCTTTGGGTTTTTTCCTCGACCGCAATAACATGAGCAAAACTCTGCCTAAAGACAGTGCGTAACAGATAGCAATAGAGTATGTAAGACTGTAGAGTTCATCCCAATTAAAAGTAAATATTAAAAGCAATGAAGGTCACAAACTGATTTTAACTATAAGAGCTCTACTCTCAGGGGACTTGTAGTAATCGGATGAGAAACATGACAGTTATTATTTCTAACAACTTTATCAATACCTCCTACAACAGGCATGAGTTTTTTCCGCGAATTCGAGGATTTCTTTTCTACATAGGGGACAAAAACTATTATCCTAACACACTGTAGCATACGCAAACTGGAGCCTATACCACAACTTTTGCAAAGTTCCTTGATTTTTGTTTCACCCTAGGCTCATCCCTGCTACAAGTATAAGCTGGATATCCTCTGTTTCTCCCAGGGTCCTCATTTCATCCATCCAGGGTACCAGATTTATGTCTGGCCAAAACTGATTGCAGACATTATTTATCAGGAAACAGATACTGGAAAACACATCAAAGAAACCGGACAATTATTGTCACAAGAAGAGTCAACCTTTGCCCTAACTATTAAAAATGGATGGTATAGTCATAAAGAAATAGCCAATACTAAACCAAAGCTTTTGCAATATTGAAGTTGCAAATTTGAGGAAAGACAGCAACTTTATATCATACCAAGTTGTTCTCTTTATGTGAGAGATAATGAAACTTTAACAAAAAAAAAGATTACCGAAGGAACGAGTTATAATAATCATCATGTGGTTATTTATACGACGCGTAAGCGACCACTAATGTGGGAAAAGTCAGTGTAAGGGCTCATGGATTTCAATGCAACCATTTTAACTCAAATACGGTATCTCTTCAATTTGGAAAGTCATTTCAGATGGGAAAATAGTAGACTGCTCTTGGATGAAGAAAACCCACCTTAACGAGACCCGGGCCAGAGATTGAACCCCCAAACCTACCGATTGCTAAGCCTCATTGCTTCAAATGATAACGCCATTATCCACTCGGCCACGTCACCCGCCTATCAAATCACACATGTATGTCTAAAGTTGAAAATATCGAATAACACCATTCAGATACCAAAACAGTACCAGCACGTTAACTGACGTACAAGAGTTGTCCTGAAACCGAACCAAGTCATGTGATCTACTCAAGTAACCTAACCCACACAGTCAATGACTTTGTACTTGACAGGCAGAAGGTTTTGTTCTAAGGCAACACTGCGAGGCAAACCCAACTTGTTCTTATAACTAATTTTTCCCTACGATATTTGTTTCCATATCATTGCTAACACTGCATATTATATGACAAGGTATTGAGAAATGAGAATGTTCACACACCATTAAAGTCCCTTGCAACACAGAGAGAGACCTCAAAGAGCTCTGTTCTCGGTTGATAAGCTCCATACAGCTTTGGTCGCAGTTATTGGTTCCAAAGTTGACACATGAATAGTATACAACGTAAGTTAATTAAGTAGGCCAATTAAACGACTGTTAATAGCCTATCATAGAGAGGCAATATGAATACAACGTAACTACATTAATTATGCAATCAGTGATTACCGCCACATTCAAGTCAATGGAATATGGAGTATTAGTAAATTATAACAATGAAATATGTAGTATTAGTAAATAATAACAATGAAATATGGAGTATTAGTAAAATTATAACAATCAAATATGAGTAGACCCACAGTTACATTTTATGACTGGAAAAGTCTGTTTCCATCAATTAATAAGGCTTGAAAACAGGTCCACTCACTTGTGTACTGAGATAAAAGACACCCCCTCCACCCCTAGCTGTCCTAATCAAAACCCATTCACTGTAAGGGTACAGTATATATATACTTACTGTTCTATGTGGCAGTTTGTTTATGGTTATGTTGCCTTCTGTATATGTTCTTTCCATATATCCTTCAGCAAACAGCATACTAGAAAAGGAATGAGAAATATTTTAACATTAATTCATGTCAAATATATTCTAAATGATAAGTAGGCATATATACAGTACAGTATGTCCTTTTTCATATACCTACCCTTCAGCAAATATCATATACTAAAAGAGAAAGTGTGAACTTAATTGTTACCATTACATGAGATATTAGTCAGAGAATGTCATAAAATACTGCACAACTTCCTGTGCACAGAAGCAAGCTTCTTATATTTCATGATATCGTCGAGACAGAAACAAGCAAACAGCAAACATTACAAGTATACATGACTGCTGGATATGATACTACACTATGCATTTATGGCACCCTCAAAACCAAACAGGAGTATGTTTCACCAAGAAGAGTGGCTATTCCTCTCACAATTCCCATCATCAAAACTGAAAATTTTTCCCATTCGACTAATCTGCAATCCTGGTACGTATATATATTGCAAGTCTGTTTACAGGTGTCTCCACCAAGACCAAAGTCTTCAAAGGCCTACGAAAAGTACTCACTCATTTTTATGTAAATCCAATATGTAGTCTTCGCCCATTATTGGTAAAATAAAACTTGTTTCTTTCAAGTGACCGTCCTGTTCAAAAAAGAGAAAAGAAAAAACAGACATTAAAACGAAATTGTTCAACAAATTCCCAGCACAGAGTGCAGTTTTTTACGAAAAACTTTGATATAATTTCAAACGAATTGTTCATTACAGTGTAGTACTTGAAAGAAAGTACAAATGACATTAAAACAATACTCATTGCATCACAATGGATCCATGAGGGAAAACTAGCAAAAGCATTTTCGTGGAATTGTTACCCGGATCTCCAACACACTATAGGAAACAGCTCAGGAACAGCTCCCCCAAAACAGTCTCAAACCCCTTCCCTCGACAAAAAATGATACTTTGATATCTGGCCGTGCACGAGCCACGAAGAGTAATAGTATCCTACTTCCAGCAAATACTACATCCTAGGGAACCGTCCCGATCAAATTTAGTAGAGACTAAATCCACAAAAAAAATGAACGATGTAGACACTTTGGGTGGTAGAATGAGAAGGGCATTGCCCGGAGGAGTCCGGCCATAGAGGGCGCACAGTGGTAAAAGGTAACCAGTTCATTCTAGGCACGGTAGAACGAGAGTGCTAATGTTGTGGGGAGACAGGTAAGCGAGGGGCGAGGTAAATATTTTATATCCTGAGGCAGAGTTTATGCAGACAGAGTTAAAACAAAAAACATGTATCACATTAATGTACAATGGTGTATTTAAGTTTAAGAATCAATCCTTCCAAAATTTCATTGCAAAATTTGATTTCTTTAAAGCAACAATTTACCTTCAGATGAGCAAGATATTTTTTTTTGTCCCAACAAACATTATGTAGATAACACAAAACCACATTATTTCACACACCATCAGGTTCAATATGGAAAATTGCATACAGACAGTATTGCACAAACTAGACGGGGAAAGTGTAATAGTAGTGGGGAGACACGTGTAGGATTATATGAGAGAAGATATAACTTTCTTTTGTCTGTTGTTGTTTGAAATGACGCCGTCACTTTAACGGCAATCCCGGATTGTTTAGCAAGTCATAGCAACCACACCTTTTATATAATGGACAGGCGGTTGTGTATTGATTTTAATATACGTACACCACACCTCCACCTAGTTACAGACATGTGTCTAGAACTAGGTTGATCTAGTTTACAGCTGTCAACTCCCAGGTACATATCATAAATACCATGAAAAAAGTATTATCCAAATACTTCCATAATTATCATAAATTGGGGGTAATAGAGGATAGGAACTTCAGGAAATAACAGCCTCTTTAATTGAGGCAAGTTCCAAGGATTGAGTTAGTCTGTTGAGAGTGCATGAACTATCATAAATCACTGTCTTTTATCTGGAATTTTTTGACAATGTTTTGTTTTTCATACCATTTGATACTCAAAACAAAGAACTTTGCTTCATTATTTAATTATGCATGTAGATCATTATTTTGACTGATTAACTTTCCTTTGAAATTAAACCCACAGTATTTACATTCTGCAATGTTTCCATTTTAATGTTGACATGTGCTCGGAAGACTAATGTGCAGAAAGTGTCTGAGTGACTAAACTTTCAGAACTGGGTGGAATTGTCGTAACTAATTACTTAATACTTATTACCCTTCATTTACTGACTAATTTAATGACTATTTCATTTTCATACAGTATTTGAAAACTCGGAACTGAAAAGAGATGTGATCTTCTTTATAGGCTTAAAGCTGGGCTGTGCATACAAACACCACACATGATGTATGGTTCAGTACCTAAGTTAGACCCCACATAGTCATATGTACAAATAGTAAGTCTGTAGCATTCATTTTCATGCCATCTGAGTGTCATTTTCAACTAGCCATTATCAACTTTTGCAATTCAGCATAAAAATGACCAGAAAAAATGGTAACAAATCTTTTGTCTCTGAAAGTTCACTGACGATGGACAACAACAATTCCAAGTAGTAAGTGCTACAGTTCTGAACCACTATATAAACAACACCAATTGCTGCAATGAATTATTGCAGGTATTTCAGCACTCCTACACTATATATAGTACAGATGTACATGTATAGATACTAACAGTACTTCAAGTATTGCAGTTCATGCTTGACTCTCTTATGGTAATTTACTGACCTGACCTGTTCAATGTAACTTTGTACAGTGTCCGTGAGTAATAATTTTTTTTTTTTTTTTTTTTTTTCCATTTTTCCATTTTCCTTCAGTTGTATATTGAATATATACTACATGCATGCAAGTCTTCAATCATATTTTGTTATTTCTTAAATTTTTAGAAATTTCCAACTAATTACATATGTCTGTGGTACATATTGTGGTCTTGTCAAATAAATGTGATTTCTTATATATATCCTTAATATTCCTATCTTTTCATGAACATGGAAAATGGAAGTGCATAGTTAGTCTTCAGTCAAAAATTTCTTTTGGATAAGACAAGAGGACTTCTTACACTACTAACACTACTACTACTAACTAACTACTAACTAACTACTACTAACACTACTACACTACTGTAAGTACTGTATTCTACAAAGAGCACAGACACACACAGTCTTTTTACTGTTGTCCACAAGAGACTTCATTCAAACAGATACAGCTGTAGGCTTTTATGAATACAGAATAACTGACATTGAAGTAGTGGTTTTAATACAGACCAGACACAGATTTATGGAAATCTACTGTAAGCTAGAGTATGGTCAGAGAATCCCCGTGATAATGAATGAAACCATTAACAAATCCTGACTGAACAAAACATTTAACTACCAAACAGGGAAGATCTAACAGAAGGAAATAGAGAGTTGAGTTTCCTGGGTTACATGAATTGCAGGCCGCCATAAAAGCCACCACATAAAAGGTCTTTTGATTAAAACCCAGGGTATGGTGTGACTCAGGAAGTGTAAGGGTTTAAATATGTTTGGTCAGGTAAAGAGGACAGTTTCCTGTATGAATGGTAATCCTTGTAAGTCCAAACAGCAAATATACCCTGTGGTGATAACTTTGATAAAAGATGGAAAAGTCAGGGTTAACCTCAGTGCCATTAAATCTCTCCCTGATTAGAGATTAGAAGTACTCTGGTAAATGGATTATAAGTTAGGTTCATTGTCCTGTGCTAGGTGGGCTGAGGTATGTGGTAGATCTTTGTGTACATAGCCAACTGTAGCTATTTATTTTCTTCACTTTCCCTTGAAACTTTCAAACATACCAAACTTACCTCATGAATATGAAAACATCAAGGAAATGGATCTTACATTAAGTTTTTTTTTTTAAGATTGTTTGGTTAACTTATTACTTTATAAGCAGCTAATTTCACTTTAAACAATGCTACTAATAATGAGCTACAGTATTATATATCTGACTGCTGGTAAACCTGCTGAAAATAACACAGAGTACTGTACAACAAATAATCGAACGCTAACTTTTGTGAAGTGCAGGAAAATAAGAGCGGTGCAAGCAAGAATTTAGCCTTCAACTTTTCCTTTGGTATGAAATACTGTAAAGTCGTAACTGTTTCCTGGTGATAGGAAATATACTGCATATGTTCACAACTTTGCAACCAAGGATATTAATGATTCATCCTTGGACGTTACCAAGGACCATAAGCCAAGGGTGTTGTCCTGATATACCTTTCTCAGCCAAAATTTAGTTCACAATATACTTTAGCCTTGGCAGAAGCTTGTAAATTTAGCTGATCAACAATAGTTAGTAAATTTGAAATACTATTTAATACTGTAATGTTAAACCCAATTTGCATTTTCTTTTTTTCTTTTTTTCTTTTCTATGAAAAAAAGTGTCTGGGTGACAAAGTTCAGACTTTCAGAATTCTTGCCAAACAGCGACCCTGTGGTGGAAAATACACGTATTGTATTAAATTGGGAATAAATATTTGAAAACGGTAACCTCATCTTGAGAATTATCAAGATTGAGATATAAATATCCCAAGTTAAAGTGTTTGCTGATGAATTTCAGAAAACAAGCCAAAAAAAAAGGCTACTGGAATTTTTAATTTTTTTTTTTTTTTTTTTCCAACAAATTTAAATTACCACCACTTTATGTGATAAAATATACTTTTATCATTTCAAGAGATAGAGGTTGAAGGGAAGGGAAATATGATGAGGGCTTACATCTACTCATAACAAGTTCTTTATTTGACCACTAAATTTTCTACCTAAACAGTATTATCTGTGTCTCTACCATACAGAGTACAGTGTGCAGTCATCTACTATTTTCACGTTTTACCTAAGATCTACAAACTTATTGTCTTCATGACAGGACAGCTCAGAGACATTCCTTAGCCAGAAATAGTACACTGAATTTGTGAATAAATATGTCGGTGCAGTGTTTAATGGTTATATTCTACCCATCCTTCCATATCTCCTTCTTTTTACCCATTCACTCTGTTTCTCACATTAGTAGATATTTGATGAAATGCTTATAATTGGAATAGCCTCTGATGTATGACTCACACAGAACTTAAGAGTTTCCGGGCAGCCTTTGGTTTGTGACAGCTTTTCCAAGCTGATTGGTAACGGCTAAAATTTGGACGCGATCTGTTTTAATTTCATGACCATATGAATGCAGTTACAGTAGTAACTGAACTTCATCATAACTGTTTTGCTTCCTTTTTTAATTTTGCATGTATGGATGGATATTAAAGAGACCATGAACAAGACACCATAGGTCAACATACATACTGTACATCTGTGTCCTTTCTTGCAGCTTTTCCTTTAATAATAACGTTGGGCAACCTTGTTTTCACTTCTTTTAATGTCCAGCAGACAGAATCAGTCAGAAACTACAGTATATAGTACTGAACATGAGTCGGCCATACTTAACAAGCTCGACAAGTAGTTGTTCTCTTTCAAAGCTACTAACGAGTAAAATTCACAACTCTAACAAGCACTTTCAAGAGCAAGATCTACCATACAATGCTGTGGCTATTAGACCTTACTGTATAAGGTGGCATATATACTCCTATTAGCGTCTATATCAATCCGCCGCAGGAGAACAACTTTTATGCTATGTTATCAATTAGGATGTGCTTTTTTGTGGCTTGGACATTAAAGAACATGAATGTGGCAACTTTAGACCAGTTTAGCCCTCCCAGGAGCAGCATACGAAGATTGTTTACGACTGAGTAAAGAGGTTTGTTTACAAGTGACGAAAAGTTCCAGCTCTCATAGCAAAAAATCTGCACGGTCATGGTACAGAAAATTGATGGTGCCATGAAAGGCCAACTTGTCAGCTATCCAGTGATGGGTAGCATTTAGCAAGTGAAAACCTTCTATCTAGACTTAGAGACCACATTACTCTTGTGATTTAGTGTGTAAGTCAATGGGGCTTTCAATGGGCGTATGCTACCATACAGTATGTCAGATGCTATTCTCACCTACAGTAGGCCAAATATTCACATTGCATAAGTTCATGTGTAAATAAATGACTTACTATACTGGCAGTTTTCTATGATCACAACATGCTTGTAAACACCAATAATGTCAGATCAAAGGATAATCCATATCATGTATTGTCTCTACCTCTCATTTTTTAAGGATGGTTAACTTGACCTTTTCTATGATTTACCATTTCAAAGTACACTTTAACACTGTGTTCTCTAAACAATCAACTTTGTATATATACCTGAAAAAGTTTGACTGCATAATTTACTAATATTTGCACAAGCTCTTGATCATCACACTTGAAAACAAACCACTTAATCTAATGTCGACTGCACTTGTGTGCAGTGCTGTTCAATCAAACAACATTTACTTACAGAACTGTAATAATGTACAACATTGAAAGCAATCGTTATCAGCTGTTTACTAATTAATTACACAAGCTCTTGCTATCTGCACATATATACTCTATTGAATTGTTCAAAAAGTAAACAACCAATCATCTCTACAATCTACAATGGCCTTTACAAAATTTCACAGGCAAATATTATTTATCCAAACTGAAACAAAAGGTTGTTATAAATCAGGTCAATATTACTCATGCTTAATGCTGTCAGTTCACATGTTGTGATGAAGAAAACTTGTATTCTACAAAATTTGGAAAGTTTTGTTCCGTAACCAGGATATGTGCGTGCCAGGACTGTAAATGGATGGCACCGGTGTGAACTAGAGGATGCCACACATGGAGTATGACCGTCATACTGTAGTCCAGACACTGAAAGCACAGAGTCACCGACAATGCCAACCTCCAGACTAACCATGATACTAGTCTACAAATTTATGTCCAATCACATTTTTGTCTAAGTCTGCACCCCTTCAACCACACCTTTAATTAACTCACAAAAAGTTACTTGAGGTCCATTTCTTTGCTGTCACTACCCTATCCTACGTACAGTACCCCCCCCCCCCCCAAACGGACCATCCCCCTTTCATCGGTTCCATCCCCATCCCTTCCCAACCCCAACAACTGTACTTTTAAGTCTCAATGTGTGTTTGCCAAATTTTATCTTCGACCTATCCAGCTAACTGCCTTTAAAGCTCAGTGAAAATAACCCCATTCTATCAATTTTCATATCAATATTCATTATTTTTATTGAGTTATGTCATTAAACATTTTGGGCTGAATAAAATTCGCCAGATTTATTAACGAGTCCGTAGATTCTACAAACTTCAATAAAAAATTGCAAGCCCCGCCCAACAGAACATGCGCCAATCAAATCTCTCTGTTTTTTTTACGACCGTTAGGCCTAGATACTGTAGGACTATTACGGTAAATAGTTCGTGCCATAAGGCCTAAGGGCAACAGAAAATAAATTTCTTTCTTTCGATTGTGACAGCTTTTTTTCAATGAAACCAACCTGTTCAGAGTGCATTTAGAATAAGGAGCATTGTAAGTTTGTTTTCCGAAATTCATCAGCAAACAGGTATTTAGAATTTGAAACTTTTAACACAAAGTATTAACAAAGTTCATGTGAAGAAATGGATAATATTTATTAGTAATTTATAATCTTTCCACAGGGTCTCTATGCAACCTGTGTTAACCTCTCTGCTTGTACCTTACCTACCACCCTGTTCCCTTCTTTAAGCCCCTCAGGCTCACCCCTTGTCAGATGTGATCAGCTGGAGACTGATGTCATATATGCCATAATTTTTACTTGTCTCATATTTCATACTCTGTTGAGACTTTTATTGCTATTGACTGCCTAATTGCTCCAACGATAAAATTGCAACCTATGAAGAGGTGTAGAGCACCTGGGTAGCTCACAGAAAGAGGTATATTAAAATTCATTCAATAAATTACAATATTCTAGGTGGGGGGATGATTAGAGTATGCACAAGCACAGGGGTAGGTATACTGTAGATGTGTGAAGTGAGGATGGGATGCACAATATTCATCCTTGTTAAAATTCAAAGACTTTGTGACCCTTCCCTACACTGACCCTTTTCTGCCAATCCATATTAATTTACTATTTTCTTACTTTTACCTAGAAAAGCACATTTAGGTATTGTTTCTGCAAATTTCAAATCCCTGAGAGATTGAAACATTTAATGATTCCAAAACATGACTAAGGAGTAAGGTGTAACATTCATGACAATGTTGTTTAGCTTTTGTCATATTCTTTTTATTATTATTTTACAGCCACATTAATGTGTCATCTATCAGTTTCTTTCCCAGTAAGTAAGATTGATAATAATAGTACCCAGAGGAATAATGTTTCAACCGTACCACCCCTTTGTGGTTCCCATGTATGTGACAACCAAATGGGTAAATGACGAATTTATACTTCACAGTATCCACTATTTCATGAAATTGCAAATGTTACGTGGAAAAATTTGTCAATTTCATTACAATCATAAAATGTTAATGGCACTTGACGATTATGGCTTTTGTACACATCACACCAAATATGGTCTCTTAAGTCTTAATAAGATTTTTAAGTATTCCAAAACTGTCCCTTTGGGGCCACATACTGTAACCAAGGAATTGTTGGCATTTTTTCCTGACTATACAACTACATGTGTTGACTAACAGATGTACACTATCTGGCAACAGACTGACAGAGCATGCTATCTGGCAACAGACTGACAGAACATGCTATCTGGCAACAACCCATTGCAGTGAACATGCAGATCTATAGGACATACTGTCAGGGGCGTAGCGAGCGGGGGGGTGTGGGGGGGTGTCACACCCCCCCAATAATTTGGTCGCTGTCGGCAAATTTTGGGTCTGTCGGCAAAAGGAGAAAAGGTGAAGAGAGAAAGAAGGAAAGCTGAATAGAGAAAAGGAGAACGGGAGCTTCTTCCGTGCCAAATTTGACTTAAAATATGCACCAAATTGCATCTAAGGACGTTTCAAAACTAAAAAAAAACAAAAACTCCCCCATTTCAGTCACCGCTTCCAGATCCGTCGGCAAATCAAATTTGACTTAAAATATGCACCAGATTGCATCTAAGGACGTTTCAAAACTAAAAATTCCAAAAGGGGAGGGGTGTCCCCCTCCCCTTTTGGAAATTAGACCCCTCCCCCATTTCAGTCACCACTTCCAGATCCGTCGGCAAATCAAATTCTCCACACCCCCCCAACAAAAACCCCTTCGCTACGCCCCTGCATACTGTACAGTCATACCTGTACCAGGAAGATGCTGACCTCTGTAGTCTGACCTCTGACCTCTGTAGATACTGTTGTATCTCACAGAAATGAAGATTACTACAAAACTGACAGGAGCAGTATGCCAAGTGTGAAGTTTTCAATGCAAAGCCAATAACTATGTCCATTAAGATATGAGGACAGCATTCTGAAGGATTTATACAGTAGGAGCTTCATCCAGAGTTGTAAATTTAGATAATTGTCCAATATATACTTGTAGTGCAAAAAGTGTTACAGTATAAAAGTGTAACAGTACGACGCATGCTGACTGCTGTGAAACGACATTGATCAGTTAACCTGTCGATTCTAATAACCTGATTATTTTTAATACTCATTTAGAGATGAAACAGGGTGGGGGGGTCAGGGAGGGCTACATCCTCAGGGGCAGGAGGTCAACTAGGGACCCAGGAAATTATAGATGAAGACCGGAAAAATATGTAGTCACAAAAAGAATCCTATGACCCTATTGTGCCCAGGTCTGTACCTGGCTCTAAGATACCTCTGAGAAAAGCACAGTACAATTTAGTAACATAATCGCAGCATTTTCGGCCATAGATCAAGTTGAGCTTTTCCACTGATCAAAGTTGAGCTTAAAATTGTCAGACATGCTGACATTTTTATTGTGAAAACTTTTTTTGAAATTCATCATGGTTGTTCATGCTCTTTGTAAATTTATTGGAAAGTTACAAACAGTTGATTTTCAAACAAGTTTAATCTACAGCTACAGTAGTAGATCTCCATATGCCAAGACAAATTACCACAGAAACTAGAAATATTGATGGTTAATTTGATAGCCCTGTAACCTCCTCCCACCCCCCTAACTGTCAACATCCTTGGGTGGGGGAAGCTTGGCAATCATTTTTTTAGGGAAAAGAATAGAGACTTGTAACTTGATAGTTAGAAACTTGTAACTTGATTAGCTAGTGAAACTGAAACCATTCTTGATGTATACTGTGGGAATTTAGGGGAATACAGTTGCAATAAATACTAAAATGGCATTTATGTTCATGGAAGGAACAGTAATAAATCACAAAATCATAATTGATATTTTCTTGAGGATCACTTTTATTCTCCATGCATATTTGTATGTACTTTATTGTCAAAAGTTGGGTAGACCTATAAGTGTCATTTCTAATATGAAGACCTACATTCTGTTGAACATTCTGTTGAACATTCTTTCTCATGATAATAATTCAAATAATGACAGATAATGTCTGAAAAACATAACCAACATTTATTTTCACAGAATTTTTTTTTTTTTTTTGTGGTCGCTATACAAAGATAGATAACAAAAATTTATGTTAGCATGTGTTCATGTTTATTTGTTTTTAATTCAATTCACAGAAACCAAAACTTGAATATTATGGAAATGATGAAGCACCTACACGTACTGCCTGCCTGCAATAGTTATCAAGATTGGCTGTGCAAGATCATCAAAAAAAAAAAGGGGGGAGTTCAATGGAAAAGCCACAGGGTTATTAAAAGGACGTTGTACTCTGTGCTGTTCAAATATGTGGTTACATTGTTACATAGAATAATATTCATACTGGGTACAATTTTGTACACACGTGCCTTTTGCCTAAATTTCATGATAAGCAAGAAAGAAATGGGGAAGTCGACACAGGCATACAAATAAATTTACATTATCAATTTTGAAATGGACAAGTAGTTACAGTTTTACTGAACTTTCATTTTCCCCAAAAATCCCTACACTGCATGATATATGATTCATTTCTTTGCTTGTTCATTTTGACTGCGATTGACTTGTTTTATTAAGCGCCTAGAGCAGCTAGTTCTTGTTTATGATTTGGGGCTTTTTAAATCCACTGTACTATAATTATTATTATTATTATTACAACCCGATCACCTTCCCACAAGGTTTTACAAAACTTAAAACCAGCTGCTCACACTCACAGACATTTCCGATAACAGTAGTTGAGTTTGGCTGTTTATTTTCATATCCCTCAGCTTGTCTGTTTGTTTACTTTCATCCAAAAAAGGATGTAAAATTTCAAATCTGAAAATATTTCAACTTCATATTACAAATTCACGAACATCTTTGAAAATTTTGAAAAATTTCTGAAAACGGAGTTTGAAATTAAATTAACTGTACTATAATTATTATTATTATTATTACAACCCGATCACCTTCCCACAAGGTTTTACAAAACTTAAAACCAGCTGCTCACACTCACAGACATTTCCGATAACAGTAGTTGAGTTTGGCTGTTTATTTTCATATCCCTCAGCTTGTCTGTTTGTTTACTTTCATCCAAAAAAGGATGTAAAATTTCAAATCTGAAAATATTTCAACTTCATATTACAAATTCACGAACATCTTTGAAAATTTTGAAAAATTTCTGAAAACGGAGTTTGAAATTAAATTAAATACTTACTCTTTCAAAAAATTTGTTTTTTGATTTCTTGGGACATGAGTCTTCTTTTTAAATTTTCAACCTTCAGACCTAATCCAAAGTTTTATAAACAGAAACTCTCATATTAAACCACAATATGGTTTAAGCTATAAGGATACATGGAATGGATAAATTCCAGTAGCAAGCAATAATAACACCTAGATGTATCACCCAAAATTGATATCTCAAAGAGCAAAAATAGAACCAATTTTTTTCCACTACTTTTGTCTCCTTACCTCGTCTAATGTGTTGACATGTTTTCTTTGCCTTCCTTCTAGTCTGTGTGGTGTAATTACTTCATATTTGGTGATTCTGTTGAGTTGTTCCTCTTGGCGAACGGAATAGGAATCTGTAAAAAACATGTACGAGAGAAAAATCTGCTGTAATTTTTCAACGAAGGAGTAACACAGATAAAAACTTGTGGTACGTACATAATATTATACATAAGAAATGAGCAAGGGTAACAGGATGACCGTAACAAAAGAGATATACTGTACTGTACTATTTTCATAGGAAATGTGTCCACTGACGGCAGACATTGCAACGAAAAGCCTGTAGGAGTGTGTACGGGCTTATTTGGACTTCTTGAAATAAGAAAATTATTCCAATCATAGCATTGACTAGTTCTGATAATCTACTGTAAATAATTGCTCAGCTCTTTTCTTTTTCTTTTTTTTGGGTGGGGGGACAATAATTATTGGACTCACTGAAAACGTGATTTACAAAATTATAACAAATTTGGTCTCATTTACCCTTCAGAAGTATACATGTTTGATGTGACTGCATCACCTATGTCAACATCATCATTTATAACATCATGTTATGTTATTGATCACTAGTATTTGACAGACAATGTGATCTGAAATGATTCTCACTGGAATCCCTGAGTAACAATGTTCAGTGAATTAAACTGCAGATAGAAGTTGCTTACCAATCTGACTGATACTAAAACAGACCAGACTAAATTGGTGACAGAGACAAGAACAAAGTTTGACAAACCCTACCACAGAGCTTAATAATATTCAAGTCTCATGGCATTTTGACAGGAACAATGAGCTTCATTTTGACAATCCTGGGTCACATCGCTTAAAAGAGTATTCCCTTCCTTACAACAAGAAAGTAAAAGATAAAACAACAATCATCATGTGATAGGCCACACCACATGAACAAAACCATACTTTCAATGTATTTAAATAAATTTTACCAATGTCAGGATTGAAACAATGAATCTCATTATGCGGTTTTTTGTTTCTTGTAAAGCAAGGCCACTTTTCCAATTTCCTCTCTCTGATCCTATCCATGTCCATATAAGGAGTGGAGAAGATAAAGACCGACCTCCTTTCACTAACCAAAAGATGCAACCACACCTCGATATATCTGCACAAGAGCACCCTTGTGAATATTACAAAACATACTGAAAAGACTAGGATTTTAGACCCTTCTCAATTTTCTGTAAGTACAGTAAATTGACTTAGATCTGCAAAATGTGCTATCATTTGACAAGTATTGTATGTTTATAACTGGCAGCGATTTACATAAATGAATACACCAAAAGCATGATGCATCCCCTTGGAAGATGTGTTTACTTATACATATAGGCCTATAGCCTAGGCCTATATTTTGAATGTATGTATGTATGTATGTATATGTGATCTTCCCGCAAGCAGGAACTCGCGAAAGAAGCCATGAAGGCTTTTAGACTCGCAAGCTGACCGAAGCCAATCTCTCGGCACACATCCATTTAACGTAAGTTGACGGGAAGTTGTTATTGAACAACACCCTTGCCAGACGACAAACATTGCTGTCGGCGGGAATCGAACCGGGGATCTCATGACTGGGAGACGCCAGCGTTAACCACTAGGCTATACACTCCGCCATGAGTACCAGATGTGGAAGAGGAGAGTCATTACAAAATGAATGCATCCAGAGTTTAATGCATTGTATTGGAAGCTGTTTCTAATACAAATGATTAGCATACCAGATCTGGTTTGGGGAGGCAACTAGGGGGAGGGGGTGACTAGGGGGCAGGGGAAATCTAGGGGAAAAATGCCCCTCAGCCCCTCCCCTCCCCCTCTTCCACATAGTGCTTCGACTGGTAAGTCAGCATAGAGATAAAAACAAATAGCAGGGTGTAAACAGTGTAGAAATAGGAAGAGGGTCAAATGTCAGAGTGGTACAAATTTGGGGCAACGCATAAAGCACATGTAAGAAAACTTATTTCAAATTAAACACAAGGCTGCATTTGTAATTTGGTGTTTTAAAGGCTCTACAATATGTTGGTTGAGCAAAAACAAGTTGTTTTGTACAAGAGAAAGAACATCTTCCTTGGTTAATGGTTATGGTTAGATATAATACTTATTAACTGGTCACTAAACAGAGTATTATTGATATTTATTTGAATAGTTTACTTAATGTTGCATCTGTTATTTCCATTATGAAACAAGTCGGATATTCATTTAATTACATTCACATTCCCATTATCATGGATGATGTTTTGTCAAATCTATGGTTTCCTGAAAGGTAAACATTGACAGAGATTAATGGCCATGTAGACGTTTATGACACTGCTATTAATAACTAAGTGCATTTGTACTAACGACCTGATCAAATAAACTGCAGAAGTGTTAAGGTTAAATTTTGAAGTAAACATTTCACAGGTGAATCTAGACAACATTTAATGGATTATCTTCATTCCCTTGTACCACCACACCCAACTAAAGGACACCCAGATTCAGACACATCACAAATGTTGTAATCTGACATTCATTGGAAACCAACTTGGACTGCAATTTTGACAGAGCCGAACACTGGTATGCATATTCAAATTTGGTCTGCGAACATTTAAATGCTTTTGGCTCACATATCCCCACCCCCCCCCCACCACCACCCTGTCACCATGTGAATTGTCATTAAAAAATATAACAACAAAAGTGCAATTCCAACTGCAAATTATGTTGAAAACTATGAAAGTCTAAGTGTTGAATAAAGAACCAAGTTAAGATTAATTGTATTTATAAAATGAAAAGGAAAACATCAGTCAAATGGCAGAGCTGCCATATTTAGTCAAAATTTAATCAGAACCCGGGCCTAACCTCAACCTTTACTAGGCCTATATATAATACTCTCAATTCTAACACCACAAACACACAGCACATGTGATGAATGTACTCACATCTCAAGAAGAGTGTGATCAATTTGTCAGGAGTAATATTTATTTATTTCGTTAAGAATGAACTGTTCTTGTTTTGGCCCTGGGCCAAATGTTAAGATTTAAGTTTTCGTTTATTGTAAATTTACACAGGCGCGTACTCCTAATAATATTAGTCACGAAGGGCCCGGTCTTTAGCCTATCTCCGTATCTGTAACTTAAAACCTACGACTAAGGCTCAAGAGTAACATGAACGATCGTACACAAACCCGGCTACTTACCTAATGGTACAGTACAGAAAATGAAAACAATGAACGATCCTAAAATAAAATGATGAAGAGTTAATGCCATCCTGTGTTGTATATTCGTTCCCATTACAGCATATCTTCTTGTCTTCACTATGTAGTAAGAAATTGTCTTTGGTTGTTGTCCTGTAAAGACAAATGTAAATACGGACGATTGATCATCTGCCCGTATATCTGCTTTATGTTTTAGTACTGTCTGTGCTGTTTATAGTGGCACTGTACTGTATATGTTCAATTAAACTCACTACTAAGTAGTGTCTGGATAGGCCTGCCCACTTTTCCATTTGCTCCGCCCCTGTGAGTGACGTAAGTATTGGATCATCATTTTCTTAGAATAGAAGTGCCAATGAGTGTAACAATGCATGTCTTCCGCTGCACACAGCTTGTCTAGCCAGCCTTATCAGCACATTGTGTTATGTACAAAATGATGGAACTAACTGCGAGAAGATAACAAATGGAAAACATATCGTTAATGTAACATCACTTGTAACCACAGTGCATTTGATTGGGACTCTTGTCTCTCGTTTATTTCCAACAACCCGCCAGTATAGCGTCCGCTGTAGGCCTATATATGCAACGAATCAATTACTATATGTATAGGCTATACGGCATTTGTGTGTTTAGTTTGACCAGGGAGTTGTTAAACGCCCTGGTTTGACCAGGGAGCTGCTACTCTAGAGTAGCAGCTCCCTGGTTTGACCATGGAGCTATTACCATGGAGCTTTTCTGTAATAGCTCCATGGTAGCTCCATGGTTTGACCGCACAGACAAGTCCCCGGCGAGAGTATTCATTACTGCAATCATGAATACTAAATTATTGAACAAAACTATACCTAGCTATAATTTTATCTGAGTACGTCAGAAATTCATTGAAATTGTTTAATAGATCGTGAGATCGAATAGTTAAGTGGCGATATGTCATGATGGGTCGTATTATTAATTTATTAGTTTATATATATTTTCAAAGCGATACTTTTTTAAGTCAATCAAAAAAACATCATTTATGTTTTGCCAGAGCTGCAGTTGAGTCTTGTAGATCCGAGCCCAAGCCTCAGTGAGACAAGTCCTTGTGACCTTGTTCAAATTATGCCAGAGTCCGAGACAAATGCGAGTCCAGTCATCCAGCTTGCATTTGTTGGTTGGAACCACCGGATCTGGTAAACATGAACATGCATGGCTAATTTCCGATTTGTTAATTTCTCAAAATTTCATATCGAAATTTCTGTAAATTTCAATTAAGCACTAAGATTCGTTCTGTGAAAACCTTGTAAACACGATATCTCAAGAAGGGAATGTCGGACCAACTTCCAATTTAGTGTGTAGAAGTACCGTATTAAGTACAAAAAGTCTATTGTTTTTTTGGTGGAGGTCAAATCAGCTTAGAAAACTTTATAGCTTTGGCCATAACATATTTGCCATCTGAGCCACCGTAGCATCTACAAACGTGTAATAAAAATCTTAAAAAAGCTTACTAACCTAGACCCAATACCCCTTACTTTTTACTAGCGCCCTGTGCTAATCGTTGGGGTTTTTTCCAGACCGAACATATAAATTAATGCCCTTCAAAACGATGAACATAGCCATCGGTTTATTGCAGGCCTACATAGGTTGCGACAATAGTTTAATTGTCGTGCAAAGATAAAAGAACTTACATAACGATCTAAAGACTGAGAATGGATGCCCTTATTTCCTCCATATCCGGTATAGTAGAGTTTGCGTACAACAATGTTGTTGTTTACAGCCTTAGCCTAACACAGTTGCGGTCGGTGGTGCATGCAGCCAGTACAAGTATAGGCCCACTTTTATATTTCCTTGTATCCTGGGTGATATCACACAAGTCTCAGACTGACTATACGGATACACACATTAGCGTATAATAACAACGGGAAGATAAACAGGAAATGGACATTTCTATCTTCAAGTGATCGCCGATTCTGAGATAAATTAACGGTTTACACGCATGGTAAGAAAAAAATCCAACCAGCGCGATATGTTATGACCCCTCGCCGTCCCCAAGCAACACCTACACCCAACCAACCCACCCTCCCCTCTCTCCAGTAATTTAGAGCGATATAAAAACGTATTCATTTTTAGTAATACCATGCATATATTTCTATATATACAAGAGCGTTGACTTGAGCAAGTTTATAAATGACTTCCGGTCATCACAGAGTCATTATATATTACTTGAGTTGCATAGCGTTCTTTCACTATTGATTAGGCTATGCATATTAATGTTGGTTATGGTGGAATTATTGTAGTGTGCGTGCGTGCTACAATATTGGCATTACTTGCCAAGTGAACAATACATATTTGACTAGACATTGAAACTTAAAATTTCATATAGTCTCTGTACAATTGCAATTTCAGAGGCTAGCTGCGTAGGCAACTTATTCTGAACCTGTCACGGCTCTCACAAGCGCCCTCGCTATGTAGGTACCTCTACGTACATGATATATACTCCCTGGTTTGTTGTCCGCCCAAAAAATAACATAAAGATCAAACAAAAAGTTCTTCCTAATACTGCAAGCACCCTACGTGCACTACAATTCTGCGTATTTGAAGGCAAATGCAGTTCTAGTTTGCAATTAAAGTTACTTAAACTTCAAGATGTATCTTTGTACCTATACACTATACTGTCAATGTCGGACAGCAATATCTATGTTCATGGTGAAAATACTGAGCAAATTTTGGACTTTAGGCCTTTAT